>JACEFZ010016148.1:0-144294 GCA_014155875.1 Cepaea nemoralis
ATTAGTCACCACGTCTTCTTGATGATGATAATATCACGAAGTTCTTACGATGATATGCTCATGATATTATTGTGTGATGGTCGTTGTCTAGGTAACGATACTCATGGTGTGTCAATGGAGATATCTGTCTTGCAATGTAACTCACCCCCGCAGTGCATATTCACCAGGCATGAAACAAGATTCCGTTGGCGCACATAATCCTTTATTACCGAAATAAGACGGACAAACGGAACATGTTTATACATCCAGAAAACATAATGTAATCCATAGAATATAAATATCCTCCTCACAATTTAACCAGCACACATCAATTCCTTCTCACGGCCTGCTTCTAATCTCAATCCACAAGACAGGTAATCCAGCTACAATCCTCGGCTGGATCTCTCACAATACAACCCACACATTGGGTTGGAGCCACTGCTCAACTATAGAACCCACTCTGGGTTTTGGCCTACACTCAATACAGAACCCACTCTGGGTTCAGGCCTGTCTTCCCAACTAGAAGAACAACACAACCCGGAGCTCTCTCTTAAACGACCTGACACGCAGTCGGTCTCCTCTCTCACTGACCTTTCAGTCTCTTGACTTCACACAACACACAACTCTCTTTCGACCCATCCCCCTTGGGGCCTTCCCCTCATATCCGCCCCATTATTTCTGAGGGTTGATTGTTTTCCTCGTAGCCAGGTCACTCACCTTACTGTCTCCCACTCTCATCTCCATTCTTCCTCATGCCCGGTCACTCACCTCAATGTCAGTGACCCAGGCTTATGTCACTGTCCATTGTGGAATCGTTCCACACAGGTATGAAGGGTATAATCAAGTTTGATGGTGCAACTTCAGAAGAGTTTGAAATCAAGAGCGGAGTTAAGCAAGGTTGTGTACTAGCTCGTACACTCTTTTGAATATACTTTTCACTTCTACTGAAATATGCGTTTCGTGATCAGGATGGTGGTATATACATTTACTCACGCTCAGATGGCGGCCTCTACAATGTTCAGAGATTGAAGGCTAAGACCAAAATTAGGAGGGTACTGATCAGAGAGTTGTTTTTTGCAGATGATGCTGCAATTACGACCCACTCTGAGGAAGAATTACAACGTACGTCTACTATCTGCATTCTCCAATGCTTGTTCTGAATTTTGTATAACAATTAGTAAATAGAAGACACAAATTATGTCACAAGGTGCACATGGGGGTACCATCAATCTTTATTGACGACGCCGAACTAGAGATAGTAGACCATTTTACATATCTAGATCAGTGGTAAATAGCAAATTATCCATAGATCAGGAAATCAACATCAGGATTGGTAAGGCAGCAACACCAATGACCAGGTTAAGAAAAAGAGTCTGGGAAAACAGGAAGCTTACTGCCAAAACAAAAGTCCTTGTCTCTCAAGACTGTGTCCTTAGTAGTCTTCTTTATGGCAGTAAAGCCTGGTCAACTTACTCACACCAAGTGAAACGTTTAAACAGCTTTCGTATGCGGTATCTAGGAAGAATACTTGGTATTAAGTGGCAAGACAAAATCACAAATACTGAAGTATTGGAAAGATCAGGTTGATGACGGTTTGTTCCATGCTGTCTTCGTAGACTTAGATGGATAGGACACATTAGGAGGATGGATGATGGTAGAATACCAAAGGACATCTTTTTGGGGTGAATTACAGATGAGTAAGAGATCTCAGGGTCGGTCTCTACTACGATGCAAAGATGTGTGAAAGCGGTAAAATTGATTGATACAGACATTGATATTGCACATTCGGAGCAAGTTGCCACTGAACGTGTGTGAGACGTAACATGATGATGCGTGATGGTGGAAATGACCATGTGTTCACATGTATCCATTGTGGACGAACATTTACAACGCGAATTGGTCTAATTAGTCACATTCGCTACCGCCATAAGGAGTAGTTATTATGCCTTTGTGAAGCACAATGTAACAAGCTATCGTCTGTCAAGACGGCAAGGTGCCAATGAATGAATTAATGGTTCTTAAACGAGAGATGCATAGCACCAGCACCTAAGTATGGTCCTCGCGTGCAAACAGCCACTGAGCAATGACAAGAGAAATATCAGTTTCGCCATTGCTTTGTTGAACATAAACACTTTGTTTTTATCTATATCTATAAAAGGCAAAGTATGTATGTCCGTTCTTTATGCGTTCGCGAACAGTCCATCCGATTGAGATGAAATTTTCTACACGTTTTCTTTTCATTCCTGTGCAACTTTCTGTCATAGTTTTTTAGTTTTTTTTTTCGGCTACTTACTTACTAAAATTTAATATTTTTCATTATAATTTCTATATAGCAAGGGGACTTAACTCTAGAAAAGTTATTTCAAGGGCATAACTTTTAATAACATTTCTATATACTTTATAGTCATTATTGTTGCATCTTTTTCAAAGATTTATAAACTCTTTGTCTATAGTTATTTACAGGCATATGAGTTATAATAAATAATGATATAATCTTTAAGGCATTTTCAAAGTTTTCATAAAAATAATGCATAATGCATAACATTGTAACTCATCTTTTTATGCTTAAAGAAGTTATCTACAGACATGTAGGTGATTAAAAACAGTTTTCATTAAAAATAATGGATGGTGTGTGGAAGGACATTCTTTTAAGTTACTGTGCGCCAGGAGCTGGGCGAAGCCACGCCGGGTCAGATAGATAGACAGGCAGATAGTCGGGAACGGTAGCTTATATGACTACTTATATGAATTAAATGAGATGCTACCCACCAGGCACTGGGTGAAGCCGGGCCGGCTCAGACAGACAGACAGATAGACAGACAGACAGATAGTCGGGAACGGGAGCTTATATGACTACGTATATGAATTAAATTAGATGCTCCCCATCAGGGACTGGGTGAAGCCGGACCGGGTCAGACAGACAGACAGACAGACAGACAGACAGGACAGACAGACAGACAGACAGACAGTCGGGAACGGGAGCTTATATGACTACGTATATGAATTAAATAGATGCTCCCCACCAGGGACTGGGTGACGCCGGGCCGGGTCAGACAGACAGACAGATAGACAGACAGAGAGACAGATAGTCAGGAACGGGAGCTTATATGACTACTTATATGAATTAAATTAGATGCTCCCCACCAGGGACTGGGTGAGGCCGGGCCGGGTCAGCCAGACAGACAGACAGACTGATAGATAGATAGATCCCCTCCAGGGACTGGGCGAAGCCGGGCCGGGTCAGCTAGTTATATTATAATATAGGTTATTTGCGGACTAGGCATAAGTGAGATTAGATGGAAGGGGTCTGGCAAAATTATAACCGACAAACACACAATAATTTATTGTGGAGGGCATACACATGAGAAAAGGTGTAGGAATAATATTTGACGAAAAAAACAACCAAATCAATTAATGGATACTGGTGTATTTCAGATAGAGTTTAATGGTCAAAATCAAAGGCAAACCAATAGGTATAAATATTATACAAGTATATGCACCAACAACAAACAGTAGTGATGAAGAAATACAACACTTTTACGATGAAGAAGAAATGGCGATAGCTCAAATTGGATCACAAGAAATAAAAATAATACTGGGAGATTTTAATGCAAAAGTAGGAAAGGGAAAAATAGACGATATAGTGGGGAATTATGGTTTAGGTACGAGAAATGAAAGAGGAGATAAACTAATAGAAAAGAAAAAAAAAATTTGTTGCGTATCCCTTACGGGACGTTGCAGTCAACACCAGCATTTTCAGCTGCTGTTGATGTACTAGGCAAGTGTTACGTTCAGTAGTTTGCCATTGCTTTCTGAACGACCGGCCCCTATACCTTTTTCGAATAAACCAGCACAGCCGTGTTTCGAACCCGGGTATACGTGATAATATATGATAATTCTAATATGATAATTCGAAACACATGGTAACACCATAGTTAGTTAGTTAGTTAGTCGACAGATCATCCTCGTTGCACATCGAACCATTCAGTCCATAAGTGCTCGGATCCCCTCCTCAGCAAATCCCGCAGCGTGTAGCGGCTAACGACGCCAGTTCTGTGTTGGTTTATCAATCTTCTTTGGCTTCCTGCGTAGTGTTCTTGTTTGGCCACCCCTCTTTTAATTTGCTGCTCCCGCAGTCTGGCCATTGTTGTAGATTCACAGTCATCACTTGGTTCTCGGAAAAGTCTCACTTCTCGTAGAGCATTCAGAATGTCAGCCTGGTCCATGGCGCGTCCGCCCTCCACAGTAGCCTCACCTGCGAGCTTGTCAGCCCGCTCATTTCCTTGTACTCCCGCATGACCTGGCACGAAGATGAAACTAATCTTTGCCAGCCGAGACCGCTTCAGAGGCAGCAACCATTCTCTTCGGATCGACCCCTCCTCTATCCTCTTGATCATGTTCATTGAGTCGCTAAGGAAACAAGCCCTAGTGAATGTCTGTGTCTCGAGCCATGTTATTGCTTTACTTACTGCCATGACTTCCATGGTCAGGCTACTTGTGGTTTCAGTGAAAGCACCAGAGTCCTCCTTCACAATTCTCCCTCCGGCCCGAGCTGTAAAGGCCCATGAGCTTCTCACATGTCGGACGACCGACCCATCTGTGTAGATGACCGCGTCACCGTCTAGCGAATTCTCGAAAATCAACGCTTGTACTTCAGCCTCAACAGCAGCCGGATTTTCTTGTCTGCATTTTCTATCTAGTTGGATGCAAACTGAAAAGGATGTGCAGAAGTCTGTTGGCACTTGCACCCACTCCTCGCCAGGTTCTAAGTCCTCAAGTGAACACACCTGTTGAAGAATGTCTTCGGCTTGACCCATCCACGACCGTCCTCTTTTTAACCTGCTGCCCTTCACCTTCCTAATTTCACTATGCAGTGGATGTTGTGTGTTTGCGTTAATTCTGAGGTAGGCGCGTGCCCTGCAAACTTGTATTCTCTCTTCAATGGTTGGAAAATCAAGAAGGTAGCACATCGCCCTGCATGATGTATGGTAACACCATAAAAGATGACTGTACACATGGAAAAGCCCTGATATGAAAATACGCAACTAAATTGACTACATACTTATTAACAACAGATTTAGAAATGTGTTAATTAATGCAAAGACAATGACTGGTGCCGACTGTAATAATGATCATGTACCACTATGTGGACACATAAAAGTAATATTAAAGGGGGGGGGGGGGGGGGGGGGGGGGGGGGGGTGTTAAAAATGTGAGGCTTAATAAAGAGGTTCTGAAAGTAGATAAAGAAATTCAAGAACAATACAGAGTTTCTGTGAAAATTAGGTACAATGCAATAGCTAAAATACAGAGTATAAATGAACAATGGGAAATGTTAAGGGACTCCATTCATCAAACTAGCAAAGAAATATTACCGGAGAGAAGCCAAAAAGCTAAGAAATAATGGATGAATGAAGAAATCTTAATGCTGATGGACAAAAGGAAACAGAATAAAAATTACACAAGACTATGCTAAGATAAATAAAGAAGAGATAAACGTGTAAAGGCAAAAGAAAGTTGGTCAAACGAGCAATGCAAACAAATTGAATTAAATACCTATAAAAATCCAAAAACAATATGCACAGACAAATCAGTGAGCTCACAGGAAGAAAGATAAGAATAAATACAGGGTGTTTGAAATCAAGAACACGAAAGATATTATTGGAGGAAGGTGGTATAATGAATAGGTGGAATGAGTATATAAGAGAATTATATACTGGAGAATACTCTTCAATCTGGCTCTAGAGAAAGTTGTAAGGAAGATAAAGGAGGAATGTGATATTGGAGGAACATCCAAGCTGCTTGGTTATGCAGATGATATAGATATTATAGGGCAAAGTGAACAAAAGATATTGGAAATATTGACTCACTTAAAGGAAAAAGCCCAACAGATGGGGCTGGTTATCAACCAAGATAAGACAGAATATATGGTAATTTCAAGAGACGGAATGGCTAAAAACTCTGGCCATCATACAAATAGATAATATGACCATTAAAAGAACGGAAACATACAAATATCTGGGTACAATCTTCAACTGCTCCAACATCATAAGGGAAGAAATACAAACTAGAATCAACTCTGGAAATAAGATATACTATGCACTACAACATCTACTAAAATCAAAGGCGCTATATCGTAACACCAAAATCACAATATACAAAACACTGATCAGACCAGTTGTGGTGTATGGCTCTGAAACCTGGAGTACAACGAAAGGAGACGAAGCCTTGTTACAAAATTTTAAGACGCATCTTTGGACCCATTAGGGATACACAAAGTGGAGAGTGGAAAAGAAGAAGTAACAAAGACATTTATGAACTGTTTAAGTCCCCGCTAATCACTGGTATCATGAAGGCTAATAGACTACAATGGCTGGGGCATATAGAAAGAATGGAAGATAATAGGGAAACAAAACTCGCTTACACTCAGGAAATAAATGACCGTAGACCCCGAGGTAGACCAAGAAGACGGTGGAGAGATAATACATGTACAGACCTACAAGCACTTGGAATCAACGACTGGCAAGAGAAGGTCCACCAGAGAGACGAATGGAGACGGATTGTATTTGCAGCAAAGAACCTCAATGGCTCGGAAAGCTGAAGAAGAAGAATATACTGGAGAAAGGGAAGAATTAACAGAAGAAAGTAACTTAGAAGGCCCAACTATTCTAAAAGAAGAGGTAGCTGACGCTATGAAACATATGAAGAAAAGAAAAACAGATGGGCCAGATGAAATCCCAATAGAAGAATTAGAAGTATTGGGATAATTTGGAGTAGATATATTAACCAAAAGATAAAAAACGTTGAAATTTTACAGCAGTGATAATTACTCAAGTGATATGCGAAATCTCCGATCTATAGTCTCTCCTATATTTCCTACTTCTCTCAACTACTCCTTTCTTTACCTCAACATCCGTTGCCTCCCTCTTAATCTCTCGAAGATCTTCAATTATATTATAAGCCTCTGGATCTCTCTCGACCTCTGATTATCCTGCTATAATATTCTGCTCTTATCTATCTGCCTCATTACCTATCTGTTCTCTCCCCATTCAAAGACATTCTCATTCCCTCGCCCTCTGATCCTTAATGGCTTAATCTTAGATCTATCTCTCTCTACCCCACTGATGTCGTTATTCTCTATAATGAGGTCCTTCTCTCAGCTCATCTCTTCACCCTATCTCCTTCTTCCTCTCCTATCCATCCTCTCTTTTATCTCCGTCAGCCTTCTCCTAGCTCTCTCCAGACCGACCTGTTCTCTCCTCTTCTGACCCCTCGCTCCGGTCCCTTCCTCGGATCTCCTACTGATCCTCCCCACTCCAGTATAGCTATCCAAAAAGACCAAGCAACTGAACGAGAGTACATAACCTATAAACTCTCTGCATGAGCAATACTACCGATAATCACGCAGAGTCTCGTAGCTGAGAACTGGGAGCTCGACCCCGCTGTGAACTTGCGGGATACTGAGCCGGCCGCTCAGAAAGCAATGTCAAACTACTGAGCGTAATCTTGCCAAGAAATCAACAGACAGCTGAAAGATGCTGCTGTTGACAGCGATGTCCTATAAAAGGATATGCACACACAAAAAAAAACACCTCATACACCATGTCACTAAGCTTCTACTCAGAATTATAATGAGAAGAACCGGAAAGAAAATAAAAATGGAAATTAGTGAAGAACAGTACGGTTTTATAGAAGTAAAGGGTACAAACAATGCAATATATATATATATTACGAACATTAGTAGAAAGGTCAATAGAGACACAGAAAGACATATATGTGTGCTTTATAGATTATACTAAGGCATTTGATAAAGTAAACCATGATGAACTTATTAACATGTTGGAAGATATCAAAATTGATGGGAAAGATTTAAGAATAATACAGAATATTTCCTGGAACCAAGTAGCAGCAATTAAACTGGGAAATAAAGAGGGTAGTTACAAACAGATAATGCTATGAGTACGACAGAGGTGTGTTTTGTCACCGGATCTCTTCTCCCTCTATAGTGAAGTAATAATGAGAGAGATCAAAGAGAAGTCAGGAATACTAATCGGAAGTTATAATATGCCACAGTATTGGTGGTGGATAATGCAACAGACCTACAACAATTGTTGGACATTTTAGCAACAGGGAGTGCACAGAAATGACTCTCCTTGAATATTAAGAAAACAGTAACAATGGTGATATCAAAGAAAATGGTGAAACCAAAATGTAACACAGAAATAGAAGGGGAAATTCTTAACCAAGTGGATAATTTTAAATACCAAAGGGCACTTATAACTTCAGATGGAAGATGTAAAACAGAGATTAAGAGCAGAATAGGGCAAGCAAACGCCGCATTTCAGAAAATAAAGAGTATCTTATGCAATAAGTCACTATCAATGAATGTAAGAAAGAGAGTGCTGAAATGCTATATAGAACCAGTTTTGCTGTATGGCAGCAAATCTTGGAATGTAAATGAACAAATTAGGAAGATCGTAGAAGCAACAGAGACGTGATTTTTTAGACGAATTTTGCGATTTCCTTGGACTGCCAGAGTAACTAACAACGATTGCCTGAAAGAGGCTAATGAAACTAAAACATTATATACAATAATAAGAAAGAGACAAACAGCTTTCTTTGGTCACGTGATGAGAAGAGAGGCATTGGAAAACATCATGACAACTGGAAAGATCTAGGGGAAGAGAGGCAGAGGCAGATCAAGAGAAATGATGCTGGACGGATTGAGACGGTGGCATGGAGGAATATCATCAGCAGAGTTGATCCAGAACACCAAAGACCGAGATCTGTGGAGAGCCATGAACGCCTACGCCAGCTGGCAGGGCACTTGATGATGATGATTTGCGGACGGGTAAGCCCGTTTACCCGTGTTCGAAATACAGCTGCGACCGATTTGGAAGTAGACCGTGTTGCGCTGGGTTTTAACGTGTTGGTAAGGGAGCCATGTTGGTAAGGGAGCCGTGTTGGTAAGGGAGCCGTGTTGGTAAGGGAGCCGTGTTGGTAAGGGAGCCGGTCGTTCAGAAAGCAATGGCAAACTATTGAACGTAAACCTGCCAAGACATCAACAACAGCAGTAAAATGTTGGTGTTGGCAGTGATGATGTCCTTAAGGATATGCAAAAAAAAAAGAATATGAGTTATATAGTGCTAAACAAATTCTTCTTCTTCTTCTTCTTCTTCTTCTTCTCTTCCTCCTCCTCCTATTGAGTGTGCTTCATGCATGGTGGTATTCACAGCTTAGATATTCCATAAATTATCATTGAGAGGAAGTGAGTTGCCTCTTCGTCATGTTTAGGTGCTATAATTATTTGAAGAGGCACAGTCTTGTGATAAACTTACTACATGACCAAACCACCTCATCTGCTGTTTTTCTTAAATATAGTCTAACACTGGCCATGACCTCACCTGCTTCCTTATATCTTCAGAAACATGGATGAAGATAGATTATGTCATCTGCATAGTTGTTTGCTGTCGTGGGTGACAGATCTGGATCATGGCGACATACTTTTAGGCTGCCTATATGGTTGGTCTTCAACAGACGAAACCACAGACCTATTTAAGTAGCAATGCAGACAAAGAAGCAGGAATAGATAACGATATCCAAATACAAATTTAAAAAAAAAAAACAAGAAGAGCCTTTACAGCACTAGGGAAATTGTGAGGAAGTCAAAAGAAATTAAACTTAGCACTAAACTTTGAATATTTGATTCTAATGTTCAATTTGAATATTAATCAGGGACATGGAGAACGACTAGAGATATTACCAATAAACTATAAACATTCATTAATGGTGCCTACACAAAATAGAAGGAATAAAAAGGTATGACAGAAACACCAATGTAGGAACTCAAGGAGAGAACTAGACAAATACTAGTGAATTAATAGGTGAATAAAAGACACTGGCGCTGGATTTCTTCTTCTTCTTCTTTGCGTTCATCTGGAGTGTTTTTTTTTTCAGATGTGATTGCGGTGTGTCTGGTTAGGCACCCTTGGGCCAACACATCCGACTTTTAGCGGGCATTTTTGACAGGTTAGCATTCCAGGGAGACTCTCACTTTTGTAGTACCGTCCACATCAAACTGGAACGGTGGAATGCTTCACGATCAACCCTCAAGGGAAGGCAGGGACAGTCCGTGGCATTTTCCGCCATCCAGGGTGACTTCCATAGTTGCAGAGCCGACACATAGAGCCCTGGTGCTGGGCTCACCGAGGGAATCGTCACGTCCTGCTCATGGCTGCTTTAATTCCTCACTTAAATGTATTGGGCATTTCGTTCATCACGGGCCTTTCCCGCACAAACCAGACCGGTCTGCAGACGGTATCCACCCAGCGAGTTTTCGATTCGGACATGTTCTTGTCGCTGTGCCGTCAGAGCTGTTCCGGGCACAACGGATATTCGGAAAACTAGCTAGTCAGAGCTTTTCCGGACACGATAGGCATACGGAAAACTAGTTAGTCAGAGCTGTTCCTAGCACGAAAAACATTTCACTCGAACGTAATTGTGTAGTGCCAATTTTTATTTTGCCACCCGTAGGACGGCACTTCCGTCTTCGGCGGGCATTTTTTTTAATGAGGTTAGCCTTCCTCGGGTTTCGAGACACATTAGACTCTTACGGTTTTGGTGTCGCCCACATCTCAGCTGGTCAAGGTAGAACGGTCAAAGACATCACGGTTAACCCTCAAGGGAAGGCAGGGGCAGGCCATGGGCATTCCCCGCTATCCAAGGAGGCTTCCATAATTGCAGAGCCGGCACATATTGCTCTGAGACTGGGCTCACCCGAGGAATCGCCATATCCTGCTCACGGCTGCTTTAATTCCTCACTTCCATATATTGGGTATTTCGTTAGCCACTGGCCGCACCCCGCACAAACCAGGAACGGTCAGTCTGCGGACGACATCCACTATGTAAGTTTTAGCTTCGGACTTCCACGCAATGGATTCGCTAGCCAAGCGTTCCATTTCGTGTTAATGAGACGTTTTTCACCTTTGACTGCACTCACTCTATGAGTATAGATATAGACATTTTCCGTAATCATTTCGTGCGACTGGGGCGCTTTTCTACCTTTAGTACTCGCTCACAAGGTAGGCTACATGTGCTGCCGGCTCAGCACCTTACCTCCGGGCATCAGTGAGCGAGAGACGGCCAGACCCTCTCATCCGGGGATCCCTCATATTCCCCAGCTGAGAGCCTTCGAAAAGTACCTGAACTAAGCATGTAGCGTGGTCAGCATCTCACCTCCGTTTTGCAGTATGTTGGTATCGGCCCGGCTCTCGAAACTAGGGGTTAGTGGCTTAGGGGCACAACGCAATGGATTACGCAACCACGTGCATACAAAATACCAGATTGTGGGATCGGTCGTGTGCACGTGTGGATTTGCTCTTTTCACATACTTCAATCCTGCCCAAAATACGACATATCTAGGCAAACCTTCTGACCTAGAAAAGCAACAATTGAAAAAAACTCTATGGAACACTGAGTGAACTAAATTAGTCAGTGAAATTCACACAAGAGAAAGAAGAAGCAGAAGAAACAATTATTAAACCATCCATTTTATAGGCCACAATATAATGAGATGGGGTATGTAGTTCACGTTCTCGCCGCCTTTACTTCCTAGTCAGTTTTCGGATCATTCTGAACCGTATTCGGCAAGTGTTTTATGAAGATGGATCGACCCCGAAGCAGTAGTGGTTGGAAAAACAAATCCTGCTACTGCTGGGAATTGAACCTGAACCACTGTATTAATAAGTAAACGCACTCACCGCCATGCCTCTGTGGCTCCATAAATATGACTAAAGAAAACCAGCCAGGTCATTAGCTCTTGTTTGTGGAGAGTGTATAGACTTAACATTTTTTTAAGTGACAGACAGTGGTGACAACATGTCGGTGTGCCCACATGGTCGGCTGTCTAATTACACTTGTTCTTTCAGAAAAGACATCAATTAGAAGATGACAGATTTCGTATTTGAATAACGAAGACACAAACAATAGATTGCACGATTTAAGTAAAGTATATTTCAGTCTATAAAGTCTGTATTTCAGCTTGAAGAATGTATTTAGTTACTTAACGTTGTGTGATTTCTGCAGCGTGTACCTGACGAGATGCAGCGAAATATGCCAGGCAAAAAAAAAAGGTGCAATCTATTGTTTGTGTCTTCGTTATTCAAATTCACTACGGGAAAACATTGTTTAGATTTCCTACTGTCTGGTGTGATGCCCTCTGTCTGCCTTCTGTTGTTCCGGTTTGAGAGCGACACGCGGTACTGTAAGCGAAACACACTCAGTAAAAGTCCCCCCACCCACACACACACACACAGAGAGAGAGAGAGAGAGAGAGAGAGAGAGAGAGAGAGAGAGAGAGAGAGAGGGTTTAAGCCCAACTGGACATTTGGTGCTGGGTCCATATTTTCACAGACCAATCAGCACCGGGCAGCTGATGTGGTGAGTATCCCGCCGACCGTCTTTACTTTGCAAGAAATTTACTTTGACTCATTTGAAGCTTAGTGAGCCTGGGAGTTAAGATTGATTTTTTTTTATGTTCGCCCCGATGTGGATTCGAACCCATTTCACAGGGCCGGTAAGGCGAGCGTCTAGCCCAGTGTTTCCCAACCTTTTTTGTGCTATGCCCCACCTAAGCCTTTCTAACATTCTTATGTCCCCTGCCCCGCCCCACGCCCCCCCCCCCCCAACATATACATAATTTTTAATATTCAAAAATTGAAATGTTCACTAAAGAAACTTGATTGATAGGTTTTAGGAAGAAATCACTTGGAAATTATTGAGCAAACACAGTAAGTAAATTTTCAAAACATATAATGGAGAACTGAAATTCAAGTACAAAATAATTTTAATGAAAGATTTTTCTATATTATTTTAATTATTAGTAATTATTTATTATTCAAATTTAGTAAGATCCTTGCGTTTGATGCTTGCTGCAAAGAGATCTTATGTCAGGTTCCAATTTAGTTATCTTCAGTCTCAAGTCTCCCCGTTTTGTTATATTCAGCCGATTTCTTCCATTTTCGAATTGCCCCCCTTAACAATCGAATTGCCCTCCTGTGGGGCGTCACTACGCGACCACGGCTCCGTGATTAATTACATATGCCTAGTGACTTCACTGCAGTTAATGAAACAAGATTACAGAGAAAGAGAGAGAAAGAGAGAGAGACAGAGAAAGAGAGAGAGAGAGAGTGTGTGTGTGTGTGTGAGAGAGAGAGAGAGTGTGTGTGTGTGTGTGTGAGAGAGAGAGAGAGAGAGAGAGAGAGAGAGAGAGAGGCAGTACTGTGTACTAACTATATATACGGTGTATTTATAATGACCGTGGAGTTTTGTTTAAATATTGCCGGTCCACGTTTTGTATTCACCCTCCGTGAACGCATGCAATATAAAACGTAAACACAAAACTTGGAATGGCAATATTTTCAAAAACCCCACTGTCATTAAATATACACCCTGTATTACGGTGGACACAGGCTCATAAAATGGCTACCGGGCAGGTTTCAGAACTGTCCTGGCGAGAAAGGGGACGGTGGTGAGGGAGGGAACTGGCGTCATTAAGTCACGACCTAGTATATGTCAAGTCCTAACATTGTACAGCCCAACCGCAGTACCTGCCCCACGACTGTCTTTATATAGTCACCTAGTGACTTATTCAACAACGGTGACGATAACAGGAGTCCGCCCAGAAGACAAAAGAACTTGATTATTAAAACATCCCCCCTGCGCACACGTCTCGCATTCTCAGTCTCCAGTCACATTTTTGGGCTCTTAAAAAAAAAAACTCCCCGAGAGAAAGAAAGCGCGTAGTAATCGATAACGTGTTGGCAGAAAACATTCCCCAACTACTCTCGAGCAGCCACATGACAATGTTAAACTGTGCCAAGTGCAAGTCTCTCGCCCTGTATTCCACTACCAACGCTGACAGATCAAGCCGGCTTTGTGGATTCCAATAAGACTTGCCTCTCATTGCCTACCCCGTCCTTCCCCACATCAACTGTGCCTTTATTATTATTAAATCAAGTCCCGACTGGGATTTTGTACACGATAAAACAAAATATCTGGTTTAAATAAAGTCCTTAGTGGCAAGCCCTGAAGACAATATTTGTGCAATCAAATCGACAACGAATCATAGGGATCTCAGAGATTCGGGGACTGTTTCGTTTTAGCAACGCTAGGTCAAAAACAAGTGAAATGTAGATCATGGAACTGAGAGAGAGAGAGAGAGAGAGAGAGAGAGAGAGAGAGAGAGAGAGAGAGAGAGAGAGAGAGCGAAAGAGAGAGAGTGTGTGTGTTTGTGTGTGTGTGTATAAACACATTACCAGCTCGTCGTTTAAGAGTTAATAACACTTAAACCGGCCTACTATCAGTTATTGCACAAAAATATCAGTTGGGGAACGCTTTGAGGCCACTGAGACAGTTCGTATATAAACACACATGTATGTATTGTTTGGCGCTCGTAGAAGAAAGAAGAAGAGGCTAGAGGACAACCTAGACAACATAAAAATTAAAAGCTATGGATACCGACCGGAATTCGAACCTATCATCTCCAAATAACAACAGAGCCTCAGAAACAATGTAACGAAATCATACATGTGTTCCTTTCAGACTTGTTACTAACAGGGGCGCCATCTTTACATTCAATTGAAAGTAACGTTTCTATTCGGTCATGCGTCGAGGCACAATTGTTATTGCATCAATAGTTATTAGAATGTCTTCAACCTGATTGACCTTGGGTACAATACTCTATATTATCTATAGCGTGTTTAGTTAGTTTAGTTTAGTCGATGGATCAACATCACGGCACACGGGTGCAACCCATAAGTGATCCGTTTTCCTCCTAACTCAAATCTGAGTCTGGAGAAACTCAACTCAGTGCACGAACTCCGTAGCACCAGCGAGGCTCCTGAAAATACTTTGGGTAGATTTTTAACTCGAAATTTTGCCCGGGCAGCGCCGTTAGGCTACTCTTTTTCTATTTCCAACTGCCAAGGGATTTTTTACATGCGCAACAATATATACGGGCGTCCGATCTCACTACCCAGAGACCAGGGGAAATTCTATTACTATATGTCCACGTGAAAAAAATACCGGTCATCGCCGGGGCTTGAACCCGGGACCTCCAGCACTCGAGGCGGACACCATACCTCGAGGCGGACACCATACCTCGAGACCACGCAGCCCCCTGAATGTTATGTATTACAGTGTTAATTAATTAAACTCAGTGTTATTTACTGATTGTTTAGCTAGTTGTATGTGCTTTACAGGACGTCGCGTTTACCTTTTATAGTTTGCCACTGCTTTCTGAATGACCGACGCTCATACTATTGTATGAAAACTAACACAAAGCGGCCTGCTTCCACATCGCCAGCCGCTGTTTCGAGCGCGGTATGCGGGATTATGAATCGGGTTCATATCACCTCCACCACGGCGCCCAATATGTGCTGATGGTATCTACACGTAAAACTGCACATCATCTCTCTCTCTCTCTCTCTCTCTCTCTCTCGCGATAATGTTCGTGCTTTCAACGAGACACAATAGGAGAGCGCGCGCAGCATTATAATATGCTGGCAACAAACATAACAGCAGCTTTACCATTTGGCGAGCATCCAGCATGTAGTGCACGGTGTCATAAGATTTATTTTCATTATACAGAGATTGTATAATGAGGGTTATGGAAATAGGCAAGGGGGTTCAGTTGAGGAACAGAATATGAACGACTGACGCTGCTGACTGGAAACTCGATGAATGAATCACCCAAAACAAACGAGAAATAGACTTTACTGGAACTCGATCACAAGTAACAAAATTTTGACGTTGCCGCCAAAGCCTTCGTCAGCACACACACAACAAACAGACGTCGATATAACTGCATGAAAAACACTACATGAAAACATACATATACAAGTTAAATCTGTATCCTTGTTGTGGACTGGGCGCATGTTTCATGAAATCCACGTGTATGGTTCTAACAAAGCGACTGAACCGGAAATGAATGAAAACTGATCACCATCAAGTGCGGCTCCTGTCATCTTGTTCCATCTGTCACCGCCTGTCTTCTGTTTTCTTGTTAAGTTCGAGTGTTGATCGGTTTTCGCGCAACTCCGCAAACCCACCCAGGATTTTCTCAAGCTAACGCTGGTCGAGCTGACCACCCCGAGAGAATCGAGGAGCAGTACATCGTCACGATGGAAAAGTATAGAGACATGGTTGGAAGTCTGAGACTGGTAAATATTTCCCAATTTTGTGACGGAAGGATAGTATTAGTGGTCGATATTTCCCAGCTTTTCTCACAGGGAGGACAGTATTTGGTGGTCGATATTTCCCAGTTTTGTGACGGCAGGATAACATTTAGTGGTCGATATTTCCCAATTTTGTGACGGGAGGACAGTATTTGGTGGTCGATATTTCCCAGCCTTATGACGAAAGGGCAATATTTGTGTGCCGATATTTCCCAGTTTTTTTTTACGGCAGATCCGTGTTTCGCGCCGACATTTCAGAGCTTGTGTGTCCTCTCTATCGTTATTGCAACTATGTACAGCATATTATACCAAAAATAAATACACAGACGCTGATCATCAATCATAATATACAAGGTAAATTAGTAGAATTAAGAAAGAACACAAGATCCCCCCCCCCCACCCCCAAACAAACAAACAAACAAACAAAAACTTATAGCTAAAGGAACATATTGTTAACAACTGTAAAGATTTACGGGAGAAGATAGAGAAAGACGACAAGAGAAAATTGTAGGCAGCATTTCATCGCGGCATGGGAAAGTGTCAGCAAATGAATTGATACACAGTGCTGGAGATGGCGAGAACCAGGATCGCCCCGGACAGTCAGCACGCCACTGCCTGAATTTGAAGCTGCCACGTGGAAATGACCACTGCGCCTGGCTTAGAAAACCGGTGTACTTCGATGTCCGGCCCGAGAAACATAAAACCTGGAAGATAGTCTAGTTTTAAACTGCAAGACGGAGAGCAGTGGCCGAGCGATAAGTTTCGCTTCGGGATCAGAAGGTACCGGGTTTGATCCCAGCCAAAAGGCCAGGTATTTTTATTAGAACAATTGGTATCTAATGATACCAAACGACCCCTTGATTTTTTTGGTAGCGAGATATGATACTCAGCCTTCTCGGATAAAGGCGGGTGGGACAACAGAATGTCCGTGTGCCAGTTGTGAGTATTGTCTCTGTCGAAAGTGTAACACAAAGCAAGAACTCCGTAGATCCAGCAACAACCTCGAGGGAAGGGGGGGGGGGGGGGTGTAATAAACAAACTGCACTAGTGAGCCGAATGACGAAGTCCAAAATCGAACCCACGACCTTCGTCGCGCAAAGCAGGTTCCTTGATCACTTCGCCAAGGGGTTCTTCTGTCCTGTAACTCCCACGTAAAGTTGCCAGACCAAGTTGGTTATTACTTTAAGGCACAACTGATAATTGTAAAACAAAGAAAGGACGGAACATTACATACAGATGCAAAGGATTACACGCGCTTTCCGAAAGATATTAGGGACCGAATGAGTGACAAGCCGACTGGAAGCCAAGAAAAATAAGCCAAAGGAGAGGCGTGCTTTCCACCAATAATGGTGTGTGCATGCTTGTTCTCAAACCCAGCAGGGAGCAGAAAATGGTGAACAAGCTTTAAATAGGTCACATTTTGCGCACACCCTGGTTTGACCCCACGTGACCCTAATATTGATCCGTAGCAAGCAATTTTAATTATTAACATTTTAAAGGCTATAGCCCATTTAATCTACGTCATTTAAGTGAAGCACAGCGACGGTGCTTTTAAAAGAGTGCCCTTTATTTTTATTTTTTTTAAGAATTGGGAACGGGTTGGGAAGTAGGGGGTTGTGTCTGATCAGTAACGCAAGCAAGTACCATCTCCTGATTACATCTCTTTAGAAGGCAACCAAAAAAGACAAAGACGAAACGTAGTTCATAAGATTTTTTTTTTAAAGAAGGGCGGGTGGGTGGCTGAAGTCCCCGTTAGTCTCTGTACTAGATAACATATTCAACACTGAATGAATGACCGATCAATAAAACACACATATTCTGTTCAGTTGTTACGCGACATAAATCACAGACTACCGTCTACCCAATATCGGTTGTATTATATTACCCAGCAGATAAAGATGGAGGTGTGTTCAGGACAATTAAAACATTAACAGGTGTATTCAGACCAATCAGTGTAATAAAATTTCATTTCCTATGCAGGACATCTAGTCCCTATTGGCATTTCGTGATTTACTAGGAAATTTTACGTTCAGTAGGTTGCCACTGGTTTCTGACCGCGAAGTCAACATTTAAGTCCTGTTGACCACCGTCTGTATGGAATAAAATAAATTATAACAATGTCAGTACTTCAGATATAAGTAGTACTGGAGTTGTGGCGGATGTTTAAACCTGGCCTGGGTTCTCAGCCTAAAAGGGCACCAGGAAATGTGTTGGCAAGTAATGGCGGCCGGTGGTAATACTGATAACATCAGCCCTCAAGTGCCAGTTTGTCTACAGAAATATGTGGCTACCACCATATGCCGGATACGCGCCAAGGCATGTAAATAGGGCCCTTTTCTTTTACTTACTTTATATTTAGGTGTCAGTCGCTTTCACCAAGAGGAACATCATCATCACTTGAATTGCATTGCACTGTTTGGTCAAGCCTGTGACTCTGAACATCCGACTTAGGAACTTTTCAGGCTTGCTTTCCCTAGCCTTTGACTTTCCCCAGTCTACCTAAGAGGGAGCAGGTTTATGTCTCTTCATCTGGTTCCTATCCACTAACCGTGTTAACAATCAGCATAGCTGTAGGGGTCATCAGAGGGGATCGAGAGGAAAGAAGCAGAAGAAATCATTTTTTGTAATTGTATTTTCTATGACACATTTGTGAAACAAAAGCAGATAATTCTTCATTACAGAAGTTAAATATGTGTCACTGATGATTAATTGATTTCTCAGAATTTCTACTGTACTTCCTTTTATCATCTGGCAGCTGCTTTTTCACAACTGACATTCTTATTCATTTTCCAACAAATGATTATCATTCTGTCATTTGTTTTCAGTAGAAATAATCTATCAAGCTCTCCCGTCATCCCTTGGGAGACAGTATAAATCACTCTTCATTTGTGTCTATATTCCATCTGAGTCTTGCGTCACTTTTTCCATCTAAGCATGTTTCTCTTCTGTCAAAGACATTTGTTCAATAACTTACGTTGTCCTGGCTACTACGAGGGTGAGTCAATAAGTAAGTCACATAGTTCTGTAGGATGGCAGGTTCTATAGGTGACAGCAACATCGAACTTTATATTCCCGTTCGTCAGGTGGCGCTAGGTGTCTCATGCGCATGCGCAGTGCATTAAACAAAATGGTGACTACTTGGGGCGTGTACAACCAAAGCGCAACATGCTGTTGTGCGTTTTGACTGCCTGCAAAGGACATTCATAAGGAAATACTTCTTGTTTATGCTGACAAATGTGTGTCCTGTAAAGCGGTGCATAGCTGGGTAGAAACATTTTCTCAAGGACACTCTAAAATTGTTGATGAAATCCAATCTGTTTGTCCTGTTGAGACTGCAACAGAAGCATCCGTGCAGCGGGTGGAGGAGATGATTAGCGGTGACAGGTGAGTAAGGATAACTATGTAGCATCTGCAGTTGGGTGCTCACATGGTTCAGCTTACAATATAATGCATGATCGTTTGAAATTCCCAGGACTGCTGACTAGAGGAGTGTTGCTTCTTCATGACAATGCCAGATCACATACAGCTCGATTAACTCAGGAGAAAATTAATCAACTAAGGTAGGAAATTCTGGAACATCCACCTTAACAGCTCCGATATAGCCCCTAGCAATTTCCACCGTTTTGTTCCACTGAAAACCCACCTTGGCGGGAGACATTTCGCGAATGACCCCGAAGTTGAATGTGAAGTGAAACCGTGGTTTAGAAAACAGAGCACGCAGTTCTATGCAGCCGGTTGAGGACTGATAAAACGATGGGATAAGTGCATCAATGTTGGTGGAAATTATGTTGAGAAATAAAGGGACAATGTATGTATAAAAATAAACTAGTTTCAAGTTGTTATCATATTTAGTTATTTTCTACAGCCATTTGTGACTTACTTATTGACTTTCCCTCGTAATTACACGCCTGAACCAAAAAGTGTTATTGTGTCCTAGACAATGAACTCCTTCTAAACAATACATTTAATTGATCACTTTTAGGGATAGAGAAATAACAAAAGTGTGAGATGTATCACATAACAAAAGGGTATATGATGCACTGTTTAGTGCAAATTTGTCAAGCGCTAGGCCTTTAATTATTCTAACCCATGGCATAATGAGGTGAAGTGGCCAGTTCCCTTGCTCACCAACCTGTCCTTCCCATGTAATACACACACAAATTCTGAAAATTAATAAACTATGAGGCTGGTCAACTCCAATGCCATATTGGTCAGAAAACTGGGTGGAGGGAGATAGAAGGAATATGATCATGCCTCTGTTAGGAGGGGTCAGGCATTTTTCTTCTCAATGAAAATATCTTGTTTCGCAAGTTAATCACATTGAACCTCACTCCAGGAAACAGGTTACCAACTAGGATAATACTCACTCTTAGCTCTATAAGTAGGCAAAGGTTGTGTTGAAAGAGTTACACTGCATTTGTCACACACTTCAATCACCTCTTATTTTCTTACCTAACCAACACACTAAGTTTACAGAATGATAACTATCACCGGCTCAGATGAAGGGTTAATAGATGAAAAGACAGAATGAGTTAAAATGACCAAAACAGAAACATACACAAACAGTGGAGTGGTGTTGAGGCAATGTACACAAACCCAAGTTAATGTCAAATGAGAGTCAAATATAGCAACAAGTTAGTCAGTTGTAGGTGTTATAACTCATGATTTGCAGAATACACGTAATCTTTTATGAGCGGGAAAAAATTTTCAGTAAAACAGACCAGACCTAGTTCACTTCTGCATCAAGACTGCCTCATAGAGAGGTGTTTATGTGATTTGTTTCCAGTGTCTCATCATTACCATGTTTCGTTAATCATCAACAAAAGCAGTATGTTCCATCTGTCTGCAGTAAGTGTCATATGCCGTATGACAGGCAATTAGAGAGTGAACTGATGTGCACGTACATCAGTGAACATAAATAGAACATTAGTTGAAGAAAGCAAGATGTAGCACTACAAATGTACAAGTGCTAGGTCATCAGGTTGCGTTGATTAACAACGCAACTGTTTTCTTGGTACACTTCACCACCAGCTTACACGCAGAATAGACGCTTCTACGCCCTACACTCACAGTAGTACCACCGATGCATTAGAACGCTATACTCTTCCATTAATGGACAGCAGTCACTCGTCCACACAGACATCTTCACGACCAGCCACGGCATCTAGTAATCGCCGGACAGCGAAAGCGGGTGCTCATTCATCCTGGTATGACCAAGTAAGTGCTGATTCCGAATGACCATGCTGGGCCATCGTTTTGGTTTGACGGCCGGGGGCTGTTAGCACCAGACTCCACACTCACACGCACTAGGGGCTACTTGACACAACGCAAACACCTGGGCTACATGATATGGAAGTTCGTGGCGAGAGCATGAATCTGCGGTGTATGGTTGTAACAAGCCTGAAGGCTGCCAGCCGGAGAGATTTAACATGACTTACTTTACTGGTGGCAATAAACGGCATCAATCATCATACTCATAGATTGTTCGTTAGTGCAAGTTCTTGTCATGTTGCGGTGAACGGTTGGATGCAGTGTGCCGACCTACGGGCCTTGCCGCAATTCCATGGGGATTCTTAAGGACATCATACATCTTTACCCTGGACAACATTGAGTCGCATGACACGGACAGGGGCACCTCTTCATCATTAGAATTACACTATGGGAGAAGGCGGTTCGCTCCTTGACAGTAAGTTAAAGGGGATTTCATAACTGTAACAGTGCAATTGTCAACATAATAAGCTGCAGAAAGCAACCAGTTAGTGTATGGACAATTGGCTCCATTACATTTACCTGATAGAGTCTAACTATCATTCCGAAATATTTATTCATGATCTTCTGATAGAAAACTTATATCTGAGAATACCGTGTATGAGGGCAGCATGGAATTGCTGTCCTATAGGCTACGTTAAATAATTGTTAGAGTAGGAAGTGAGAGTGTAACTCTGTGAGGACCCTGACATGGAAGTAGGTATATAGGAAGTGACAGTGTAACTCTGTGAGGACCTTGACGTGGAAGTAGGTATATAGGAAGTGACAGTGTAACTCTGTGAGGACCCTGATGTGGAAGTAGGTATATAGGAAGTGAGAGTGTAACTCTGTGAGGTCCCTGACGTGGAAGTAGGTATATAAGAAGTGACTGTGTAACTCTGTGAGGACCCTGAAGTGGAAGTAGGTATATAGGAAGTGACAGTGTAACTCTGTGAGGACCTTGACGTGGAAGTAGGTATATAGGAAGTGACAGTGTAACTCTGTGAGGACCCTGACGTGGAAGTAGGTATATAGGAAGTGACAGTGTAACTCTGTGAGGACCTTGACGTGGAAGTAGGTATATAGGAAGTGACAGTGTAACTCTGTGAGGACCTTGACGTGGAAGTAGGTATATAGGAAGTGACAGTGTAACTCTGTGAGGTCCCTGACGTGGAAGTAGGTATATAAGAAGTGACAGTGTAACTCTGTGAGGACCCTGACGTGGAAGTAGGTATATAGGAAGTGACAGTGTAACTCTGTGAGGACCCTGACGTGGAAGTAGGTGTATAGGAAGTGACAGTGTAACTCTGTGAGGACCCTGACGTGGAAGTAGGTATATAGGAAGTGACAGTGTAACTCTGTGAGGACCTTGACGTGGAAGTAGGTATATAGGAAGTGACACTGTAACTCTGTGAGGACCCTAACGTGGAAGTCGGTATATAGGAAGTGACACTGTAACTCTGTGAGGACCCTGACGTGGAAGTAGGTATATAGGAAGTGACAGTGTAACTCTGTGAGGTCCCTGACGTGGAAGTAGGTATATAAGAAGTGACAGTGTAACTCTGTGAGGACCCTGACGTGGAAGTAGGTATATAGGAAGTGACAGTGTAACTCTGTGAGGACCTTGACGTGGAAGTAGGTATATAGGAAGTGACAGTGTAACTCTGTGAGGACCCTGACGTGGAAGTAGGTATATAGGAAGTGAGAGTGTAACTCTGTGAGGACCCTGACGTGGAAGTAGGTATATAGGAAGTGACAGTGTAACTCTGTGAGGACCTTGACGTGGAAGTAGGTATATAGGAAGTGAGAGTGTAACTCTGTGAGGACCTTGACGTGGAAGTAGGTATATAGGAAGTGACAGTGTAACTCTGTGAGGACCTTGACGTGGAAGTAGGTATATAGGAAGTGACAGTGTAACTCTGTGAGGACCCTGACGTGGAAGTAGGTATATAGGAAGTTACAGTGTAACTCTGTGAGGACCCTGATGTGGAAGTAGGTATATAGGAAGTGACAGTGTAACTCTTGTGAGGACCTTGACGTGGAAGTCGGTATATAGGAAGTGAGAGTGTAACTCTGTGAGGACCCTGACGTGGAAGTAGGTATATAGGAAGTGAGAGTGTAACTCTGTGAGGACCCTGACGTGGAAGTAGGTATATAGGAAGTGGCAGTGTAACTCTGTGAGGACCCTGATGTGGAAGTAGGTATATAGGAAGTGAGAGTGTAACTCTGTGAGGACCCTGACGTGGAAGTAGGTATATAGGAAGTGAGAGTGTAACTCTGTGAGGTCCTTGACGTGGAAGTAGGTATATAGGAAGTGACAGTGTAACTCGTGGAAGTAGGTATATAGGAAGTGACAGTGTAACTCTGTGACGTCCCTGACGTGGAAGTAGGTATATAGGAAGTGAGAGTGTAACTCTGTGAGGTCCTTGACGTGGAAGTAGGTATATAGGAAGTGACAGTGTAACTCTGTGAGGACCCTGATGTGGAAGTAGGTATATAGGAAGTGACAGTGTAACTCTGTGAGGACCTTGACGTGGAAGTAGGTATATAGGAAGTGACAGTGTAACTCTGTGAGGACCTTGACGTGGAAGTAGGTATATAGGAAGTGACAGTGTAACTCTGTGAGGACCTTGACGTGGAAGTAGGTATATAAGAAGTGGCAGTGTAACTCTGTGAGGACCCTGACGTGGAAGTAGGTATATAGGAAGTGACAGTGTAACTCTGTGAGGACCCTGACGTGGAAGTAGGTATATAGGAAGTGACAGTGTAACTCTGTGAGGACCTTGACGTGGAAGTAGGTATATAGGAAGTGACTGTGTAACTCTGTGAGGACCTTGACCTGGAAGTAGGTATATAGGAAGTGACAGTGTAACTCTGTGAGGACCCAGACGTGGAAGTAGGTATATAGGAAGTGGCAATGTAACTCTGTGAGGACCTTGACGTGGAAGTAGGTATTTACAACAAGCTAAACTCAAAGCGCCCGTCTCTGTGGTGAAGGCATTATGGGCGCGGTTCATAGTTATGCTTACCTGTGTTCAGAACAGAGCTGTATGTGATTTGGCAGCAGACCGCGTTGCGTTAGGTTTTAACGAATTCGTATGGGAGCCGGTCGTTCAGAAAGCAATGGCAAACTACTGAACGTAAACTTGCCAAGACATCAACAACAGCAGTAAACATGCTGGTGTTGACAGCGATCTCCTGTAAAGGATTGCACATGCACACACACACAAATACTCAAAGCTGACTTTTCTGTTCTAAATGACCTACTATGTTACATCATACAAGCACTGAATGAGTGTCTGAATTTTCTTTCAAACCCCCATGTGTTTTCTCCCCATCACGTGACACACAACATAATATAGGGTTATGTCCCCTGGTGCTTAATTCGCAGGAGCCCTCATTAAATGCACTGTCTTTTATTTTCCTTAAACTCCTTAATGCAAAACTAGCTGTCACAAGTGTTGAAATGTCAGTATTTTTTCACTCTGAATCACCCGCTATCCTCGCTTGCACCACTGTGATGATGGGGAAGTAAGAAATTATGTGGTAACATGTTAAACAAAGCGGATTTGTCCTAACTTGGGATAGTTCAAGAATGCAACAGAATAATTGAAGTTAAAATTTCATTATTTCGTTCCATTGGGGATTGAATCAAGACACTTATTTTGGTAAACATGCTCACTAATTTCTATGCTACCATGGCTATACTGCTGTGTATAGCATGATATAATGTATTCAAAGAGCTTCCATAAAAAAAAAAAACTGTTTTCAAAATGTCTGTCTTATGGAAAGTGTTTCATAACTACTCAACATTTATCAAACAAACAACACAGATGTTTTATCTACCAATCATCACACTAGTGATCTAGCAGTAACATACATTTTCCTTGCACCATCAGCGCAAGCTTATCGATACAAATAGTTATGTATACATTTTTATTTGAGTTTAATAAATTATTAGACTGGACATATTATAATTCTTCTTTAGATTCCCTTAGGAATATAGGGTTACCAATGTACATCACTAGCCTTCCACAAAGTCTTTGCAAATGCATCACTGGTTCTCCCAAAGTAATTGCTTCTGTTAGTTTCACGAGGATATCAGCCCAGGACCATCAACAAAGTCACATAAGACTGGTTATATTGTTTTCCCTCCTGATTATTTCTGTTCAATGTACTTCTTAGACAATTACATAAAAATCCTTTCATATTCTTTTAATGTCTTTTCAACCTACCTAGTTTGTTTGTGTCTCTATTGACCATTTAAATTCTGGCTACCTGTTTCTGCCATGATTTCTATATTATTTTATTCATTCATTCATTTTCATGTTGAATTTTTATGCTCATTTTCTTCATTATCTTCATCTATAACCATTATCGGGTTCTCATTTATGTTTCATAACTTGTCTATCTGAAGTTGAATTGCCGGTCATCCTGTTTCTATCCCAGCATGACCATTAACAGATGCAATATACCCACACTCTATTCATTAAAATAGTTGACATGTTAAACCATTTCTGCTCTGTGTTTGAACAAATATCTGTCTTCCCAATCCAGTTTTTTTCAATATGTGCTTTAATATCCCAAATGAACGTTTCTCGGTGCAATCTTCCCCCATGTGTTCTAACTAGGAATTTACCATATAGCTGATTCTAATTAATGCTTTAACAATATTCAATGTAATTAATTTTTAACATGGTTTCATAACTCTTTTTCAGTGGCTATATGACTATGCCTGGAAACTGAAATGCAGTTTGCCTGATTAAAAATGTATAAAAAATTACTAGTAGGCTGGTGCTATCTGAGTTTGAAAGAATAAATAAATGGTCTGTCAAAACAATTAAGATGTTATATATATTTACGTGTAATCACAATGTCATGAGCGCAGTTGGACGAGAGTTCAAGGCCTGAATTTGTCATCCACTGAGCAAAGAAAAGCCTGGCCTCCTATTCCTACATGCATTCAGATCAAAACGACATTGTCCTAGCACATCACAGACCAATTGCAGGTTTTTGTAAGATAAAAATTATAACTGCAACATTAATTTGCCTGCTTCTGTTTATCTGAACATATATATGTCCCTAAGAACACTGATATTAGGATTTAAATTTTACGCGATGGGATGGAATTGCTTCAAAATTATTATGCTACAAAGTCTTATAAATATTATATTATATTATATTATATTATATTATATTATATTATATTATATTATATTATATTATATTATATTATATTATGCTTATAAATCTTACTGAAACATTCGCCATATCTAAGATGGTTTCTTAGCTTAATATCTTATATTCTGAAGTATCATAAATGACCCTTATTACATGTTACAGACTACATCTGTACTGCTATCGTCCTATGTTTTTAATTTTTACAACTGTCATTACATTCAACTATGACAATTCTGTAATCAATGAGTGTGTGCGACTGAAACATTCATGAGAAGATGACAAATTAGTCCACATTCAACAACTTAACAAAGCCTGATTTCTCTGTGCGCCTGAGAAATAATAAATAAATACAGCTGAAACATGAGTCAGAAATAGTTACGATAAAATCAAGTATAAAATTTACTGATATTATTATACCAGTTATTCCATCAAGTAGACATTTATGCACACTACCCATCTATATTACAGCCCCTTCTATAATGATCTGAGGGTTGATGAACATAAAAAGTTCTAGCTTGAACATATCTAATTCACACATGTCATCATCAAACGATCACAACATTTCACTTCTGTCTTTTCAGAACCTAACAAATAATTAGTCACACCATGTAGTACAATTACTTATGTATGTATGGATAGCTTTAATAAGAGCAGAGAAAATAAATTATGTTTGCCTAAGTAATCTCAAAGCAGTGTTCAGCCTTTGGATTTGTTACTACTGGCACCTTGCCATTATGACAGGCAAGTTTGTTACACTGTGCTTCAAAAAAGGCATGATGACTACAACCTATGGAGGGAGACCAGAGATGGAGTTATACCTCTCCATAGCCAAAGGCCTGGGCTGAATTGTAGAGATCATATGTTGCCCATGCAGCATGACCTCTCTCAACCTGTCTAGTTTACTTCGAGAGGAAAGGTAACACCTGGAGCAAGACAAGCTGCAGAAGCTGTTGGATCAGCAAAGCAATGCTCTGTCTGCCTGTCAGAGTCAGTTTTAAATTACCGTGGTAGACAATGGACATTACTGTGCGAACATGTGTATATTTCAGCTTGAAGGATGTATCTAGTTATTTTACTCTATGCTGTGTGAATTCTGCAGTATATACCTGATGAGATGCAGCAAAATGTGCCAGGCAATAAATCGTACAATCTATGGTTTGTGTCTTTGTTATTCCAATTTTTACAAGTGATTGAAATTGAAAATCTCTATCTTAACTTCATTAATTTCTCCATCACTCAAGACAGTGCACAAAAGACCTGTGTACAAACAAACAATAATATGCTTACCTTCCAGTTGCCAGTCAGTAGTATAGAATGTCCTGGCAAGTCACGAAAAACACATGACGAAAACTTATATGGAACTGGTCTGAAATAAACAGTTGCAACATGTTATGACCTTCCTCCTCAAGTCTCAATCTGTAAGAGTTATGCAATGTAAAGTATGTGCAAAGGGCAATTAAAATTATGTGCAACAAAACCTAGTTAAATTCCGTTTCTAATGAACAGACACAACTGAAGAGAAGAACAGGAAGGGACATAATAGTTAGCTGAACAAGTAACAACAAGCTTGTTTCTCTGCTTATTATAGAATCTAATTCATATAAAACATGAGCTCTAGGATTTGCATACTGACCATATTACAAGTAACATACGTGTTGTTCAGTCATGGTAAATATGGCTGTAACTCCATTATCCCCATAATGCCATATGGCATGCACAAAATTTTTTTTTGTGCAAAATTATCTAAGAAGGTGAAAACAATGCTAGCATTTGCAGTTCAAACAACATACCTTTCTGGAGAATTGCACTGATGTGCTAAAGTAAGCGTTAAGCGTGGCAGCCAGAACTGGCCTGACACGATTATGCCATAACCTCATAGGGAGGCAATAAACAGTACTACACCATTGCTGATCTTGATAAGACGCTGGTCACGGTAAGAATGTGTGGCCGTAAAGACGTAGAATGTAAGTTCACCAAACTGAATGGTAGGCGGAGTGGCAACCGCTGATCACTTTAGCCAATATTTCTGGGCATGTGCTTATACTAATTAGGCTGTAAAGTTTAAGCTTAAAGACGGGTGAAAGAGACTGCTGAAGTGCTATATAGAGCCTGTTTTGTTGTATGGCAGTAAATCTTGGAATGTAAATGAACAACTTAGGAAGAACTTGGAAGAAACAGAGATGTGATTCCTGAGACAAATGTTGTGAATTTCTTGGACTGCCATAGTAACTAACAACAATTGCCTGAAACAGGCTAATAAAACTAGAACATTGCATACAACAATAAGAAAGAGACAAACAGCTTTCTTTGGTCATTTGATGTGAAGAGAGGCATCGGAGAACATTGTGACAACTGGTAAGAACGAGGGGAAGAAAGGCAGAGGCAGACCAAGAGAATTGATGCTGGATGGACTGAGACAGTGGCATGGAGGAATATCATCAGCAGCAGTTGATCCAGAAAACCAAGGACTGAGATCTGTGGAGTCATGAACGCCTACGCCAGCTGGCATGGCACTTGATGATGATGATGATGCCAGAAGATAAGTCTGATGGGCAATCCAACACTGAAATTTGATAATAAAACCTGTAAAGAAAACTGTCATTTACTGCCAACATAGTACCTTGCGGTGTATGGCAGAGGGGTCTTTGAGCCTAAGGAATTAAGGCCGCCTGGCTAGTGCAGTCGCCAAGAACTGTACAGGTTAGAATTTTCTTCTTGCCCCCGACAGAAAAAAATCCCACACCTTACCAAGGGATCGAACCCGGGTCTCCCGAATGAGAGTCCGGCGTTCTATCCACTCAGGCCAGCCGCTCCAACCTTTATCAGTGATAAAAACTCTGCCGCAGAGCAAACACTGCAGGAGGCTTCTGATCATCAGAAGATGTCCCCCTTCTCCAAATGTTTTGGCCCTTTCACTTAACATTCTCTAGGGCCGCGCCCATCCGTGTCATGACTCTCGGCATCTTTTCCCTACCGTGCAAGATGTTCAGTGGTTGCGTTGTCCTTGTTGTTCCAGGCTTGTCCCTTAACAATGAACATGTCCACTCTCAAGCCTCCCCTCCTTCAGGGAGGAGAGCCTGTGCACCCGGTGCTTGGGGCCCTCACACTGTCCTAGCACCTGTGGTTGTGGGGAGCCAGCCTTTTCCCCAGCCACTGCTTCTATCGCCTCCATTTGTCTTCGTTGCCTTCCTTCTTCGTGAACCATTCATGGTACCGCACTCTAGGAAGCCAGTTCTTCCTCTGGGTTCCTCGACCATCTC
Organism: Cepaea nemoralis; assembly: GCA_014155875.1. Taxonomy (NCBI): domain Eukaryota; kingdom Metazoa; phylum Mollusca; class Gastropoda; order Stylommatophora; family Helicidae; genus Cepaea; species Cepaea nemoralis. Next base: position 29,903 of record JACEFZ010016148.1, read on the forward strand.
TTAGTCTCTGCTGCGGAGTGCGGCTTTCGTAAGACGACTACCGTCCTGATATGGAGGTTGGACTTCGGCCGACATTTACATGATTTGGCGACTGCTATCGTGAGGCAATTTGCCCCACCGAACAGTCCCGTACTTCGATGCACTACCCTTGCTCGGAGGGAAGGCTATGGAGTCAACATGTGACAGTGCAAGTTCTTGCTCATAATGGAGAGACTGGTTCCGATGTTAGTTGCCCTGCAGTTATCGACAGAAGTTTAACCATATTATTGTCGAGACATGTCGCAATCCATATTTTGGCAGTTCCACAGCCAGCACAAGGCCTTTTCGGCTGCCACACCCAGTTGTTTATGCGCCCAAGTTCTCGCTTGCCCTTTTATGCCCAACTGCTTTAACACATCATACATGGAGTGAGAGACCTCTTACACCCAGCTCAACAGCGAATAGCCTGACAGTGTATCCTCCCTGTCTCAGACTAGCGACCATGTCACTGTACTTCTCCAACTTCTACGTATGTTGCTTCTTGATATTCAACTCATATGGGACTGAGTTCAATCAGCGTTAGCTGTTTGGCCAATGAGGAGTGAAGTACGATGTCAGGTTGCAAGTGAAACTATCAGATCACGTCAGGGTACTAGGGCTTGGGAATCCTCCATAAGATCATCTTCTGGAAGAATCAAGTAAAAAGTGATTTTTATAGGAGGGGGCTTGAAATGAAAACCTTAAAAGTGTGACAGAAATTACAACAATCTTGCCACTGTCTTGTAAGCTGTCAATACTGTTGTTAAGATGTCAAGCATGTGACATCATGGTGCAGATGAACATGGTAATGTCACAAGAACTGTTTAAAGATGGTCGTCCAGCTTTTGACATGCACCATAGAGGAGCAGCGTTCTGTTATGTTTTTTTCTTACCAGTGAAGAGATGAAACCTATAGAAATTCATCGGCGAATGAAGGTCCAGTATGGTGATGCATGCCTGTCAGTCCAGCAAGTATATGAGTGGAGTAAGAAGTTTCAAAACGGCGTGACTTCTGTCAGGCACACTGAGTAGTTACCCCAGAATGGTTACACAAGCGACCAAGAGAATTTTTTTCTACAGGAATCCAAGCACTTTATCGATGCTGGAGGACTTGCACTGAACACAGTGGTGACTACATCGAAATTGGATGCATTTGTTCTTTACTTCTTTAGAGGAGCGGCTGGCCGAGTGGATAGAACGCCGGACTCTCATTCGGGAGATCCGGGTTCGATCCCCGGTAAGGTGCGGGACTTTTTTCTGTCGGGCAAAAAGAAAATCCTAACCTGCACAGTTCGCGGCGACTGCACTAGCCAGGCAGCCTTTATTCCTCAGGCTCAAAGACCCCTCTGCCATACACCGCAAGGTACTATATTGGCAGTAAATGACAGTTTTTATGACAGTTCTTTACTTCCTCAGAATATATTCACCCCAAAAAAATTTTAATCAATAAGTCTTGATTCTTATGCTGTTAAGAATGTCCTATGGATTTTATTTCCTAGTAACTATTCGGCTAAGCAACGACACTGTCTACATCTGTAGACTTTCATTTATCTGTCCTTCTTCTTCTTCTACGTTCATCTGGAGAGTTTTTTGGACATGATTGCGTTGTGCCAGTTTACAGCAGAGCTGTGTCCTTACACTGCTAGGCTGACACATTCAACTTCTGTAGGCGTTTGTTAACCGGGTTAGCCTTGCCGAATTTCATCTGTCCGATGTCTGTCACTTAGATGAGAACTACATTTTCTCATTTTGTTACATGTAGTTGTACTACTATATTTTTTATGTTCTTATTACACAGGTGGGAATATCATGTTATGCTAGGATTAGTTTCTATGCATATTTTTATTACAATATTGACATATGTAATGTTTATTTGATGTTTAAAATAGCTATTACACACCAGGGTGAATGTTTTGTTTTGAAAATTATTATGAGTAGCGTGCTTCAAGCATATTTTTTCCTGCTGTTGTTTGTCGTAGTTGCAATATGTGAAAAATTTGAATGAAACCCCAGGTGAATGTTGTATGCTACTACTGTGATTGTGTTTAAAGCTTAAGTTTTAGGCTGTATACAACATTTCCCACAACTATGTGATGGGTACATGGTGTGTGTAGTCATTATAGGTGATGAATGTTGGTTCATCAAAACTCACATGAGGCTGACACAGAGACTGACCCACGTCAGGTAAGCTCGGAGATCAGGCAATGTTATATGGACACTGATATAACACTTAATATGCTGAATCAACTTTCATGAAGGAGCGGCTGCAAAGAAACTTTGTGTTTGAATGATAGACATGGACTTAGGACTATCATTCATCATGACTGGACCTATAAGGGAAGGCAGCGAATGTAGCAACGGGACCTGTTCAACAATGGAAATATCCTTCCGTCTTGATAGAGTGAAGGAGAGAGAGAGAGAGAGAGAGAGAGAGAGAGAGAGAGAGAGAGAGAGAGAGAGAGAGAGAGAGAGAGAGAGAGAGAGAGAGAGAGAGAGAGAGAGAGAGAGAGAGAGAGAGAGAGAGAAGAGTAAAAGTGGTAAATCTGCATGAGTGATATTGCCAGACATTATCACTATGTTTGTATAAGTGTATGTTGGTATATGTAAAGATAGAATGTTATGTGTGTAGATCCTAGAAGCCAGTCTCCCTGGTGAAAGGGTTAAGGACACTGTTCGTAATCCCATATACCCACATACGAAACACAGCAGCGCGGGATTCGGCAGCGGATCGCATCGCATTGGTTTCTTATGGAAAGGTATGTGAGCCGGTCATTCAGAAAGCAATGGCAAACTACTGAACGTAAAACTTGCCAAGACATCAACAGCAGCTGAAAAATGCTGGTGCTGACTGCAGTGTCCTGTAAACAGGATGTGCCAAAAAAATCCTAGAAACTACACATTCTTGATCGTCTATTTCTAGCTCTTAATCTGAATGCAGATTATCTTGTCACAGACTTATTGGTGTTACCTTTCCTCTGGTGTAAACTAGGCAGGCCAAGAGAGGAATCATACTGCATGGGCAACACACAGTCTGTACAATTCAGCCCAGGTTTTGTGCTATAAAGAGCGATAATTCCATACCTGTGCTACCGCTAAGGGTTGTAGGTATTCTGCTTGTTTTTAAGCACAATGTAAAAAAAATTATTGTCTGTTAAGATGGCAAGGTGTCAGTAAGTAATAGTTTGTTTACCTCATAGTTCTATCTTAATACGAGGGTGAGTCAATAAGTAAGTCACACAGTTCTGTGGGATGGCAGGTAAATGTAGTTGCTGTTTTCTACAGGTGTCATTAGGTGACAGCAACAATGAACTTTATATTCCCATTTGTCAGGTGGCGCTAGGTGTCTCATGGACATGCGCAGCAAATAAACAAAATGGCGACTGTACTTACAGAATGTACAACCAAAGCGCAACGTTCTGTTGTGCAATTTTTGTGGGCAAAAGGACTGCCTGCAAAGGACATTCAAAAGGAAATTCTTCCTGTTCATGCTGACAAATGTTTGCCCCTTAAACCAGTGCATAGCTGGGTAGAAAAATGTTCACAAGGACGCTCTAAAATTGTTGATGAAATCCGATCTGGTCATCCTGTTGAGATTGCCACAGAAGCATTCATGCAGCGGGTGGAGGAGATGATTAGAGGTGACAGGCGAATAACGATAGACTCTGTAGCATCTGCAATAGGGTGCTCACATGGTTCAGCATACAGCATAATGCATGATCGATTTAAATTTAAGAAAGTGTGTTCAAGGTGGGTACCCAGACACTGAAGGAGAAACACAAAATAAACCGATTTGGCCTGTCCTTGCATCATCTCTGTCGATACAAAGATGAAGGAGAAGACATGCTGAACAGGATTGTTACTGGAGACGAATCATGGATGCATCACTACCAGCCTGAATCAAAGCATGCTTCAATGCAATAGGAACATCCTTCTTCGCCTTGTGTCCAAAAATTTAAGGTTACACCATCAGTAGGGAAGGTTATGCTGACAGTGTTCTGGGATTGTCAAGGAGTGCTTTTAACCAATTTCAAGAAGAAAGGTGACAATGTGAATTCTGAATCGTACTTGGAAGTTCTATTGATGCTTCATGATGCGATTCGAAGAAAACGTTCAGGACTGCTGACTAGAGGAGTGCTGCTTCTTCATGACAATACCAGACCACATACGGCTTGATTAACTCAGGAGAAAATTAACCAACTAAGGTGGGAAGTTCTGGAACATCCACCTTACCGCCCCGACTTAGCCCCTAGCGATTTCCACCTTTCTGGTCCACTGAAAACCCACCTTAGCGGGAGACATTTCACGAATGACGTCGAAGTTGAATGTAAAGTGAAAACATGGTTTAGAAAACAGAGCATGCAGTTCTATGCAGCCGGTTTGGGAGAACTGATAAAACAATGGGATAAGTGCATCAATGTTGGTGGAAATTATGTTGAGAAATAAAGGGACAATGCATGTGTAAATATAAACTGGTTTCAAGTTGTTATCATATTTAGTTATTTTTCTACAGCCATTTGCGACTTAATTATTGACTTTCCCTTGTGTTTTCCAGAGGTATGTACTTATGTATGTTTACATCTTTACTTACAATACTTGGTGGGGGAATTATATTAACCAGGGAGGGGAAGTTGTCAGGGAGGAAACCTACCCTGCCTAGTTGTCAGTTAAGTGATGTAAACCTAGGCACCTAACCTCCTCCTTCACACATCTTAGGGATACCAAGACCAGCTACCTTTACCTTTTAACGAGCCATTTCCAACTGTGCACTTGAGTATCCAGGGACTGTCTTCATTCAGCCTAAAAGACATTTGTCCCAAGTTTGCTTGCCTGAATGGGGAGTGTCGGGGACTTGAACCCGCACCCACTACAATGCCAGTGTGAGAGCTTATTTAATTTATGACAGAGTTGGGATGGATCACATGCTAGATAATCCATGCCAAACTCAATAAGTTAACAATCTGAGCTTGTTAGTTAGTTAGTTAGTTAGTCGACAGATCATCCTCATTGCACATCGAACCATTCAGTCCATAAGTGCTCGGATCCCCTCCTCAGCAAATCCCGCAGCGTGTAGCGGCTAACGACGCCAGTTCTGTGTTGGTTTATCAATCTTTTTTGGCTTCCTGCGTAGTGTTCTTGTTTGGCCACCCCTCTTTTAATTTGCTGTTCTCGCAGTCTGGCCATGGTTGTAGATTCACAGTCATCACTTGGTTCACGCAAAAGTCTTACTTCTCGTAGAGCATTCAGAATGTCCGCCTGGTCCATGGCGCATCCGCCCTCCACAGTAGCCTAACCTGCGAGCTTGTCAGCCCGCTCATTTCCTTGTAATTCCGCATGCCCTGGCACGAAGATGAAACTAATCTTTGCCAGCCGAGACCGCTCCAGAGGCAGACCCCATTCTCTTCGGATCGACCCCTCCTCTATCCTCTTGATCATGTTCACTGAGTCGCTAAGGAAACATGCCCTAGTGAATGTCTGTGTCTCGAGCCATGTTATTGCTTTACTTACTGCCATGACTTCCATAGTCAGGCTACTTGTGGTTTCAGTGAAAGCACCAGAGTCCTCCATCACAATTCTCCCTCCGGCCCGAGCCGTAAAGGCCCATGAGCTTCTCACATGTCGGACGACCGACCCATCTGTGTAGATGACAGCATCACCGTCTAGGGAGTTCTCGAAAATCAACGCTTGTACTTCAGCCTCCATATCAGCCGGATTTTCTTGTCTGCATTTTCTATCTAGTTGGATGCAAACTGAAAAGGATGTGCAGAAATCTGTTGGCACTTGTACCCACTCCTCGCCAGGTTCTAAGTCCTCAAGTGAACACACCTATTGAAGAATGTCTTCGGCTTGACCCATCCACGACCACCCTCTTTTTAACCTGCTGCCCTTCACCTTCATAAGTTCACTATGCAGTGGATGTTGTGTGTTTGCGTTAACTCTGAGGTAGGAGCGTGCTCTGCAAACTTGTATTCTGACTTCAATGGTTGGAAAATCAAGAAGGTAGCGCATCGCCCTGCATGCTGCATCTCTTGTACATCCAAGAATAATGTGCATAGCTTCATTCTGCATCCTTTCCATCCTTTCTATCTGCTTATGGCTGAGAGTCTAAACAAGTAACACTTCACACCCCAATAATAATCATAACTTGTCTTAAGTATATATTCTCAGTCTGCTATTTAATTTATTATGTGACTATCTTTTTTTCCTTTTGTTCGTTTATGTTGTAAGAAGTGCTTAAGAATAAGATCAAGTTTTATTAGTTTTCATTTACAAAGTATCCGCTGAAAGATCGTTCTTAAAAACATTGATAACTACATGCAAGTAATTAGTCCATCAGGCAATAACGCCACCAGATGACAGAAACCGTCTAACTGTACAAAGTACTAACTACACTATGGTACTAAATCCACACATTCACATATCCACAGCCTCCCCTTCCCCTCCCCAAAACTCAAAACATAGCAGCCAGCAAATGTTATGTAGCTTCACAGCGACTGTTATATGTTACTGATCGCTCTATAAAGTAACTTACTTTGGTGTAATAGCCTCAGGTTAAATAGATTTGCTTTGTGCGTCAGCACATCAGTAGAAAACAATGAAATGTATTAGAAATGTGTAACATTTTTGTTCGAACAGATCCGACATGAACGAAGAAGTTTATGGGTCACAGTGCTGCCTGGCCAGTTAAGTGAATATTCCAGTGACTGCACGTGAGTTCAAATCAGCAAGCTGTGTTAAAACATTTTTATTTTTACATTGAAGTAATGAGATATAAAATATTTTATTCATCAAATTGTTTTTACTGTAACCACATGCATACAGGATATAAAAATTTAAATAATTACGAGGTTTCAATAATTTATTATTGTAATTTTTTGTGTGACAATTAATACTATTTTCGCTGTCTAATCTGGCATACTGTCGCTGATTTCCGTAAGGTAAGGCGACAAAAGAAATATGATCCAATGTTATAACTGCAAGCCAGGCGCGTCCATCGGGTGGTGGGTTCTAGAACAATATCTGGATGGAATATTGTTGGCTTGTTTGACCTGGGAACCGTGTCATGTTTCGAGCCTTTGAGTAAAACACATTTTGTTTCATCCTGCTTATTTTTATTTCACAATAGTTTATACCTCACTGCCATGGCATCTCCGTTATCTGTATGTTGTTGCGCGTTTTGTTGTCGTTTGCCGATGAAGGCTTATTCCGCAACATCCTCTGCATCCCGTAATTGTATTTTGTAACACTGTCCTACGCTTCGTGTTTTTATAATGTTAATCTTAGTGAATATGTACTTTTTGTTGGAAATAAAGGAATACGATGGACGGGCAGAAAAAACGAATCAGGCAGTCATCCCAGAAACAAACGAAAGCCGTAAATTAATTAGAGAAATTAGACTTAACAGTTAAGTTATTGGGGGAGGAGAGGGAACACGTTATGAAGTGAAATAAACTCAAAATTTAGTGACAAATGGTAAACACGATGGGAAAAGAATAAGGGGAAAATATACTGACAAATTCCTGCATGTTTGGCCACATGGCATAATCGGAGCCAGAACAAAGTCTTTATACAAGACTCTAGTCATCTTGTAAGACGGTTAACCATGACTGCCCATGCTTGGCGGAATGGCATATGGTTTCACACACACACACACATACACACACACACACACCCACCGGTCTCCCTGGTTAAGGGGTTAACAACATTGTTCGTAATCCCGTATATCCACATGGGGAAAACAGCAGCTGCGAGAATCGGCAGCGGTTCGCGCCGCGCTGGTAACTTACGAGGGTATATGAGCCGGTCGTTAAGAAATCAATAGCAAACTACTGAACGTAAAACTTGCCTAGTAAATCGACATCAGCTGAAAAATGCTGGTGTTGACTGCAACGTCCTAGTAAGGGATATTTTTTTTTTCGCATTTCCTTTACAGGACATCGCTGTTAACATCAGCATCTTTCAGCTGATTGTTGATTTCTTGGCAAGATTACAGCTCAGTAGTTTGCCCTTGATTTCTGAACTGACCAGTTCACATACCCCGCAAGTCACCGACTCGGAGAGAACCGCTACCGATTCTCGCGCAACGTCCCGTTATTTACGAGAGTATACTGGATTACGGAGAAAGTCGTGTAATCTCTAGACCAGGGAGACCGGCGTACGGGATATGGAACACACACACACACACACACACACACACACACACACACACACACACATATATGTGTGTGTGTGTATATATATATATATATATATATATATATATATATATATATATATATATATATATATATATTAAATATTGAGCACAACCCACTACTGGGAAAGCCGATCGCATTCTGGTATGAACCTAAGGCCTATCCACGTCAATCTGGAAGCACTATACTCGAGTTTCGCCCTCATGTGAGCTCGTCAGTAGTGCATATCCCTGACCGGATCCGGAAACAGTCCCGGATCACGCATGTGAAGCGGGTGTGTAACCACGCGGCACACACTGGACACGCCAAATTATCACAACAGAACATCACAACGCTACCCATCGTAGGCTATGCTCAAGATTGCCCAATCGCCGCGACCGACGTCCGTCAATCGATGGGACCCGAACGATCAGGTCTTCTCACTGGCAAGGAACACCAGGCCTCCTAAATCCGTGATAATTTCAAATCCCGAAACAACCACATAATCAATTTATTATTGCTCACTGGATTTAGGAGGCCTGGTGTTCCTTGCCAGTGAGAAGACCTGATCGTTCGGGTCCCATCGATTGACGGACGTCGGTCGCGGTGATTGGGCAATCTTGAGCATAGCCTACGATGGGTAGCGTTGTGATGTTCTGTTGTGATAATTTGGTGTGTCCAGTGTGTGCCGCGTGGTTACACACCCGCTTCACATGCGTGATCCGGGACTGTTTCCGGATCCGGTCAGGGATATGCACTACTGACGAGCTCAAACAAGGGCGAAACTCGAGTATAGTGCTTCCAGATTGATGTGGATAGGCCTTAGGTTCATACCAGAATGCGATCGGCGTTGCCAGTAGTGGGTTGTGCTCAATATTTAAATTTCAAATCCCGAAACAACCACATAATCAAAATATATATATATATATATATATATATATATATTTTTTTTTTTTTTTTCCCGCGTTTCCATCCTGTTTCAGGATATTGCGGTCAACACCAGCATCTTTCAGCTGTATGTTGATTCCTAGGCTAGATTACGCTCATCAGCACGCCACGACTTTCTGAGCGACCGGCTCCATACTCTCATAAGTCACTTTTGCGATTCGAACCACTGCTAATTCTCTTCGCGTCACGTGACGAGAGTATTCGGGGTTAGCGGAGAAAGCTGCTAACCCCTCGGCCACGGAGCCGGATATATATATATATATATATATATATATATATATATATATATATATATATATATCATTGGCACCTTGCCTGTCTTGACAGACGATAGTTTGTGCTTTAAAAAGGCATAATAACTTTTACCTATGGCGGTAGCGAATGTGACTGATAAGGCCAATTTGCGCTGTAAATGTCCGTTCACAGTGGGTGCATGTGAACACGTGGTCATTTCCACCATCATGCACCATCTTACGTCTCAAACGCTCGGTGTGTGACTTATCTGCAATAATTTTCTCCTTTGCCTTTATTCCATTTCTGATGTTTGCCCTCCATGCAACACGTTCAGCGGCGACTTGCTCTCAATGTGCATTATCAATGCCTGTATCAATCATGTCCCGCTTACACACATCTTTGTATCGTAGTAGAGGCCGACCCTGAGATCTCTTACCCATCTGTAATTCACCAAAAAAGATGTCCTTTGGTATTCTACCATCATCCATCCTCCTAAGATGTCCTATCCATCTAAGTCTACGAAGACTGAGCATGGAATAAACTGTCACACAACCTGATCTTTCCAATACTTCAATATTTGTGATTTTGTCTTGCCACTTAATACCAAGAATTCTTCGCAGACACCGCATATGAAAGCTGTTTAAATGTTTCTCTTGGTGTGAGTAAGTTGTCCAGGTTTCACTGCCATAAAGAAGAGTACTAAGGACACAGGCTTGATGGACAAGGACTTTTGTTTTTGCAGTGAGCTTCCTGTTCTCCCAGACTCTTTTTCTTATATATATATATATATATATATATATATATATATATATATATATATATATATATATATATATATATATATATATATATATATATATATATATATATATATCGAGGGGATTTCAACACATAACAACCAGGCCGGCACGCAAGCGAGCACGCACACACACACACACACACACACACACACACACACACACACACACACACACACATATATATATATGTATGTGCGCGCGCCCGCGTCTGTGTGTGTATATTACAAGCCTATCACAGCTTGATAGATTAATGAGGGACAGATTTAGATAGATTAATGGGGAAAAGATGTAGAACAAGGCAGGGAGACACCTTTTTTATTAGCGATCGCGAGATATGGAGGAGCATTATCTTCCACGCTAGTTGACAAGACACGTGATGATGATCATAATATTCGACAATAGCAGACAGCACGAAAGAAGAAAGACACTGACTAGGTTTATATATCGACTCCTTGGCCTAGGTGTTAACGTCTTTCTTCGTAATCCCGTATATTCTCGTGTGTAATGTAACCTGCGCGAGAATCGGTAGCCGTTCTCGCCGCGTTGGTCACCTACTGGGTATGTGAGCCGGTCGCTCAGAAAGCAATGGCAAACTACTGAGCGTAATCTTGCCTAGTACATCAACAGCAGCTGAAAAATGCTGATGTTGACTGCAACGTCCTGTATGGGATATGCACACACACACACAAAAACAACAATATACGATATATAACTAGATATAGAAGATATAACGATATATATTTTTTTGTTCGCATATCCTTTACAGGACATCGCTGTCAACATCAGCATCTTTCAGCTGATTGTTGATTTCTTGACAAGATTACGCTCAGTAGTTCGCCATTGCTTTCTGAGCGACCGGCTCACATACCCAGTAAGTTACCGACGCGGCGAGAACCTCCACCGATTCGTAACGTCACTGACGAGAGTATATGGGATTACGGAGAAAGTCGCTAACCTCTAGGCCAGGGAGACCGGCATAACGATATATACATAACGATATATACATAACAGTGTCCCATTGTATATCTTTTAGCGGTGGTCGAAGCATCTAAGATTTTTTAAAATGAAAGAGTGGTCAACTTATACAATACTACGATAATATGATGTGAAATTTGCATCCCTGGGTTTAACTTTCTTCCCAAGACAGCCATTTCGTAAATTAATATAAGTTTGTGTAATTAGTGAGATAAATAATCAGAGTATGGGCCAGAACAGGAGACGAGGAAAGCTGTAGTTTGTCGTCACAACTGGAAGGTTGGCGAAGATGTGAGGCGGGGAGAGACCAAGAGAGAAGATGCTTGATAGTGTGGCATCGTCACATGGAGGAAAGGGACGTCGGTATCAGAAATTAGTGTAAGCACGGGAGACACAAGGCTGTATACCAGTGTTTCCCAACGTGGGGCCCACGCCCCACAGGGGGGCAATTTGACTGTTAAGGGGGGCAATTCGAAAATGGAAGAAATCGGCTGAATATAACAAAACGGGGAGACTTGAGACTGAAGTTAACTAAATTGGAACCTGACATAAGATCTCTTTGCAGCAAGCATCAAGCGCAAGGATCTCACTAAATTTAAATAATAAATAATTACTAATAATTAAAATAATATAGAAAAATCTTTCATTAAAATTATTTTGTACTTGAATTTCAGTTCTCCATTATATGTTTTGAAAATTTACTTACTGTGTTTGCTCAATAATTACCTAGTGATTTCTTCCTAAAGCCTATCATTCAAGTTTCTTTAGTGAACATTTCAATTTTTGAATATTAAAAATAATGTATATGTTGAAGGGGGGGGGGGGGCGTGGGGCGGGGGAGGGGGGCAATATGAATTTTAGAAAGGCTTAAGTGGGGCATGGCACAAAAAAGGTTGGGAAACACTGCTGTAGACGGTGATGGTCACAATCGCCACACAACATGTACTATACAACTGGCCAGAAAGGGTTTAAATCTGAAAATTAAGTGTGTTAGTAAATGCAGTTTAAAAAGTTAACTTTGATTTTTTTTTTTAATCCATCCATCCATCATGTGCCATGCCGATAAGCGTGGGTGGTCATGTTCTGCCATCTCACTCGATCACCAGAGTCGTGGATCAACTCTGTGTTCCTGTCTCGACCATGCCACGTGGCCAAGCCATCCAGGTATTTACTTCTCGGTCTTCCCCTTGGTCTCTTCCCTTCGATCTAGAAAAATTTTGACTGTCTACGACTAATGACTCTAATCAGTTTACGATCTTCATTTGTTTCTTGAAGGACTTTTCATTGGTTTATCTGTCTGTCCATGGTATTCTTTGCATTTTCCTCAGAAACCACATTTCCATAGCCATCAGCTGTTTTTCAGCTTGACTGCTTATTGTCCACGCTTCACATACATACAAAAGTATAGGTTCTATATAGCACTTCAATACTCTTTTTCTCGTTTCAATTGATATCTTTGTATTGGTCAGGATGTTTTTCGTCTTGCAAAAGACTACCTTGGCAATGGCAATTCTTGTTCTAATCTCTTCAAAGCATCTCCCATCAGATGTTATGACTGTGCCGAGATAACTATCGATTCACTTGCTTAAGAATATGTCCATTTACAAATATATCACATTGTGGTATTTCCTTCTTCCCAGTGACGACCATAATCTGTGTCTTCTTAATATTCAGTTCTAACCCTAGTTGCTCACTGTGTGCAACAACCGCATCTACTAAATTTTGCAGGTCCTGTTCATTGTCTGCAATCAAGACTGTATCATCTGCATATCTAATGTTATTGATGTATCGTCCCCCAATGTTGATTCTTTCCATATCTTCTATATTTCTGAAAATATTTTCACTTGCAGGGAAAGAAGATCTGGAGACATTACACATCCCTGTCTCACACCTCTTTTAATAGGCTGATATCGACCTACATCGTTATCAATTCTGATGGCAGCTTGTTGTTTGCAATATATGTTTTTACAAGTCTAAGGTCTTTTCCGCCATTTTGTTTTTATAGGACGTCGTAATTAACCCTAGAATTTGTGGCTGTCTGTGATTTACTACTTGTATCGGTGCATGATTGTTGTTTCAGTGCTGACTAAGGCTTTGGCCGCAACGTCCATTTTATTACTAGTGATCGTTTCTAGTAAAGCTTACCGTCTACATTTCGACTTTTGTTGATTCATGCATTGTGATTTACTGGGTAATTTGTAGGTTTCAGTATATTGTCATTACTTTCATAACCATCGACACATACCCGCGAAGTCAACACAAAGCGGTTTGCTTCCAAATCACCAACAGCTGATTTCGGACCCTCGATTCAGTATAACGACGCTGATTTGTAAACACGTTCATTTCCCCCACTCCCACTGCGCAGATAACATATGTGGTATGTATATGTGATATGAGTGGCTTTTCGGTGTCAGCGTTCTCTACTTTTCTCTGAATTCGATATATAATGCCATTCTTGCTACGTGCATTTTCCGTTTTGAAAAGGCGTAAATATACTTAACCAACATAACCCAGGGAAACTGTATACATGGAAAAGTCCTGGAGATAAAACAAGAAACCAAAATGACTTCATTATGATTAAAACAGATTTAAAAACAATGTTTAAAATGATAAAACATACCCTGGTGCCAGGGCCGGATTAAGCCATCTTGGTGCCCTAGGCACAAACCCACATGGGTGCCCCCTACTGCCCCGGGCCCCCGATCCTCCACTGACTGCTGGTATGTTCAATATTATGCAAAAAACTAACAAAGAAAAACAGTTGTGAAATGTAAACACATATGTTTGTACTACTATCACTCATATAAAACCTACAATACGGTATTTCTGTATTAACATTAATAGTTAATTAATTTTGTAATAATAGTAGACAAAATACTGTAACTTTTTTGATAGATAAGAAGTCAGAGAGAGCACACATTTACATTTTAAAGTTCTTTTTTCTAGATTTACGTCTGGCAAAGTTTTTGAGTACATCATCAAAGTTAATTTTGCGCAACAAGTCTGCCTCAATCATCAGCAAAGATAAGGAATCAAGCCTTTCTTGTTTCATTGTCGATCTACTTGGATTTTTTGTACGTTTCAACTGAGAAAAAGAGCGCTCAGTTGAACAGTTCGTAACCATTAATGTTAAAAATATGCGCAAGGCGATTTCTACATTTGGAAAAGCACACTCGATGTTGTCTCTATTACTTTGTAGAGTTCTGCATGACTGAACGTGTTGTTGTCAGATTTTTGATGCACGAAACTTGTGGCGAATATATGAGTGGAACTGCTTGTAGTTCAGTATATAAATTATTGTTCAGATCTTCAGGATAAGCATTTATTAGTCCTTCACAACAATGAGATGTTTGTGGTACATCGACCAAACAAGAAAATCGAACTGCTAGATCATTATATACCTGTCCTCGTCTACTCATCTCTGTCTCAAGTTTGTCAACAATGGTGTAGAAAGCAGATATACGAAATTTGTCTCTGGCATTCTGAGATACCTCAGGGGCATCACCATCAATGACCACTGTCTTTCGTTTACGATTACGGGTCAAAGTTGACTTATAATCCACACCTGGTGTTATTTCTTTTGCAGCTTCTTCAAATCTTTCAAATTCATTCCTAGATTCATGCAAGTGATCTGCTAGTGAAGAATACAAATCAGCACACGTTTTCAAGTTCACGTGCTCATTTTGTAGAGCTTGACTGACCCTGTGAAAATGTTGTAACACTTCTTCCCAAAAGACAAGCATGAAAGCAAATTCTAATTCTTGCATCTTCTTTGCAATGTTTTCTGCTTCTCTTCTGGTGTCCCCCTTCTGTGACTGGTCTTCTTGTAAACATTCTAACGCTTCTATAATCTGAGGATGAGACATTAGAATGGCTTCAGTTGCAACAGCATGTGCTTCCCATCTAGTATCGGAAAGGGACTTTACCAGCTTTTCATTCACAAGGCATCCTTTCAGAATCTTCCATCTTTTGGTTGAAGCTGAGAAAAAAGTATAGATCAGTTGCACTGTATGGAAGAAGTTTACTGCCTCTAAACAAGAGTCAACGGCACTTCTGCCTACCAGATTTAGTGAATGGGCAGCACAGGGTATGTATATAGCAACTCATTTTCTTCTAGAATTTTTTTCTGCATGCCCTTGTAGCACCCAGACATATTAGCTGTGAATGTACAGTCATTCAATGACACGTCGACAAATTAGTACTATTCACAATTGTTTTCACTAGCAGACCAAAACGGAAGTGAATTTGTCGCTACGCATTGGTGCGTTACGTAGCACAAACATATCCCAGAAAAGTCAAAAAATAGCACACAAAAACCTTGAAGAAAAATAACAAAATATAGCAAAACAACTGGGTGGGGCGTATTATACCCCCGGGTTGTGGGACCAAGGTTAAATAATGTGCGATTCAATATTACATTTGCGATTTGCTTATGCCACGCAATTACGCTACCGGGACAATATACACATTTTTCTTGAGGACTTGTGGTGCCCCCCAAATGCTTGGTGCCCTAGGCACGTGCCTTGTTTGCCTAACGGTTAATCCATCCCTGCCTGGCGCTGATATCAATTCTGACCACAATCCTGTAGTTTTAACATTACAAATAAAACTTAAAAACACAGGAATAAGGACATCGAAGACTCCTCAAATATTAGATAAATCAGCATTGAAACAATCAGACATAAGTCAACTATACCTGGTTGAAGTAAAACATAAATATGATAGGCTAATCGTTGAAAGTATGGAACAATATAGACGTGAAAATCCTGAGGATACAATTAATACAAAATGGGAATGTGTAAAAACCAATATACATATTGTAGAATACCACCTTGCCAGTGAAGATAAATAAGAAAATACAATTATGAATAACCGATGAAATATTAAGCAAAATTTCTCAAAGAAAGAAAGCACAGAACACTCCAGAATATATATATATATTAATAGATACAGAAATACATCACATGTGCAGAGTTGCCAAAGAAGGGTGGTTGCAGAAATAAATATATAAGAAAAATACAATTATGGATTGCTGATGAAATCTTAATCAAAATTACTCAAAGAAAAAAAGCACAGAGCACTCCAGAATATATATTAATAGATAAAGAAATACATCACATGTGCAGAGTTGCCAAAGAAGAGTGGTTACAGAAGAAATGCAAAGAAATATAGGATCTGGAAATAAACACAACTCGAAAGAATTACATGAACATATAAAAGGATTTACAAAGAAGAAAAATAATATAACAGGAAATGGTTGTATCAATGGATAAAATGGAGAGATTATAATTGATAACACCAACATAATTAAAAGATGGATAGAGTAAACAGAAGATTTATTCTGGGACAGCTGGATCAATAAACCAACGTTGTATTAGCTTATATAATACTCAAGATGTACCAAACATATTGAAGGCTGAAGTAGAGAAGGCTATTAAAAAGATGAAAGAAGGAAAGGCTGCAGGTCCTGATAAGATAACAACAGAGATGATAACATCGTTATCCAACTTTGGCATTGATACTATCACAGAATTATGTAATGATATATATATATATATATATATATATATATATATATATATATATATATATATATATATATATAATATATATATATATATATATATATATATATCTTATATATAAAAGGCAATCTCCGTCCATATGTCCTTTATGCGCTCGCGAACGGCCCATCCGATTGAGATGAAATTTTCTACACGTCTTCCTTTCATTCCAGCGCAGCCCACTGTCATATTTTTTAGTGTGAAATCGGCTGCTTACCCAATATTATTTAATTTTCCATTTTTCATTATAATTTCATATATCTCAGGGGACCTAACTCTGTAAAAGTTATTTCAAGGGGAATAACTTTTCTGTATACCTTATAGTCATATTGTGGCATCGTTTTCAAAGATTTATAAACTCTGTGTCTATAGTTATATACCGGCATATGAGTTATAATAAATAATGATACAATCTTTAAGGCATTTTCAAAGTTTTCATAAAAATAATGCACAATGCATAACATTGTAACTCATCTTATAATGTTTAAGAAGTTACTGTAGTCATGCAGGTGATTAGAAAGAGTTTTCATTAAAAATAATGGATGGTGTGTGGAAAGACATTCTTTTAAGTTACTTTTTTTGTTGTATGAATTTAATGAGACGCTACCCTCCAGGAGCTGTGCAAAGCCACGCCGGGTCAGATAGATAGACAGACCCACCTTTTCGCTGCAGTTGTCTACAGGCATATGCGTTAAAATCCTCCTCCTCCTCTCCCCTCCTCCTCCCCTCTTCCTCTTCCTCTCCCCTCCTCCCTCTCCCTCCTCCTCCTCCCTCTTTCTCCTCCTCCTCCCTCCTCCTCCCTCTTCCTCCTACCTCCTCGCCCTCCTCCTAATCACTCCTCTTCCTTCCTCCTCCCTTCTCCTCCTCTCTCCTCCCACTCCCTCCTCCTTCCTCCTTCTAATTCTACGTCCTCCCCCTCATCCCTCCTCCTCCCTCCTCCTCATCCCTCCTCCCCCTCCTCCTCCCTCTCCTCCATCCTCCTCATCCCTCCTCCTCCCTTCTCCTCCTCCCTCCTCATCCTCTCTCCTCTTCCCTCCTCCTACTTCTACTTCCTCCCTCCTCCTCCCTCCACATCCCTCCTCCTCCTCCCTCTTCCTCCTCCTCCTTCTCCTTCCTCCTCCTTCTCCCTCCTCCTTCTCCCTCTTCCTCCCTCCTCCCTCCTCCTAATCACTCCTATTCCTTCTTCCTCCCTTCTCCTCTCTCCTCCTACTCCCTCCTCCTCCTACGTCCTCCCCCTCATCCCTCCTCCTACCTCCTCCTCTCTCCACCTCCCTCCTCCTCCTCACTCCTCCTCCCTTCTCATCCTTCCCCTCCTTCATCCTTCTCCCTCTTCCTCCTCCCTCCTCCTCCCTCCGCCTCCTCCATCCACCTCCTCCCTCCGCCTCCTCCCTCATCCTCCTCTCTCCTCCTCCTCTCTCCTCCTTCTTCTTCCTCCTCTCTCTTCCTCCTACCTCCTCCTCCCCCTCCCTCTTCCTCCTCCTACCCTCCTTCTCCTCGCTCCTCCTGCCTCCTCCTCCTGCCTCCTCCTCCTTCCTCCTCCCTCCTCCTCCCTTCTCCTACCTCCTCTCTCCTCCTCCTAATCCCTCCTCCTCCCTCCTATTCCTCCCTACTCCTCCTTCTCCTTCCTCCACCCTCCTCTTCCCTCCTCCTCCTCTCTCTGCATATCTCTTCTTCCCTCCTACTCCTCCCTCCTCCACCTCCCTCTTCCTCCTCCCAGCTCCTACTCCTCCTTTTCCTTCTTCTGCTGATGCTGCTGCCGCCGCTCCATTTACCCAAGTTAATTGTTGGGGAAGATGTAAAGACCTTTCAAGTGCTCTTTCTAATGCTTTTTGTAAGTTGGTCTTCGTTTATCTAAGGTTGTTCTAACTGCAACCAATAAATGATTAGACAGACAGGCAGACAGACAGACAGACAGACAGACAGACAGAGAGGGAGGGACGGACGGACGGACAGACAGACAGACAGACAGACAGACAGACAGACAGACAGACAGACAGACAGACAGTCGGGAACGGGAACTTACATGACTACTTATATGAATTAAATGAGATGCTCGCCATCAGGGGCTGGGCGAAGCCGGGCCGGATCAGACAGACAGACAGACAGACATATAGACAGACAGACAGACAGATAGATAGTCGGGAACGGGAACGGGAGCTTATATGACTTCTTATATGAATTAAATGAGATGCTCCACACCAGGAGTTGGGCGATGCCGGGCCGGGTCAGACAGACAGACAGACAGAAAGACAGACAGACAGACAGACAGACAGACAGACAGACAGACAGACAGACAGACAGACAGTCGGTAACGAGAACGAGAACTTATGTGAATACTTATATGAATTAAATGAGATGCTCCCCACCAGGGACTGGGCGAAGCCGGGCCGGGTTAGCTAGTATATATATATATATATATATATATATATATATATATATATATATATATATATATATATATATATATATATATATATATATATATATATATATATAAACACAAGTATATATATAATACTGGGTACATCCCCAAGAACTTGAAAACATCCATTTTCATCACACTACCGAAGAAGCCAAAAGTTGTTAATTGTGAGGATTACAGAACTATTAGCTTAATGAGCCACATAACTAAGGTAATACTCAAGGTCACACAAGAAACAATTGAACATTTAAAAAAAAAGAAAGTAGCTGAAGAACGATTTTGGGTTCCGCAAAAACAACGGCACCAAAGATGCAATTACCTGTTTGAGGATGTTAATTGAAAATTATATAGAAGTTCAAACAAGTGTATATATATATTTCATTGGCTACAAGAAAGCTTTTGATAGAGTACAACATGAACGACTAATTACATGCCTTCAAGATATAGAAGTATATGGAAATGACATCGACTTATTAGTAACTTGTACTGGGAACAAGTGGTGTATGTTAGATGCGGAAATAACTATTCGTCGCCTATAGAGATAAAAAGAGGAGTACGACAAGGATGTGTGCTGTCCCCAAGGGAACAAGTGATGTATGTTAGATGCGGAAATAACTATTCGTCGCCAATAGAGATAAAAAGAGGAGTACGACAAGGATGTGTGCTGTCCCCAAGGGAACAAGTGATGTATGTTAGATGCGGAAATAACTATTCGTCGCCAATAGAGATAAAAAGAGGAGTACGACAAGGATGTGTGCTGTCCCCAAGCCAACCTAACCACAAAAAGAATTTTTTAACAAGTTGAACTGCTTGGACTTAACATCAATGGAAGAATCATAAACAATCGCAGGTATGCTGACGATACCGTGTTACCAGCAGAAAGCGAGCAAGAGTTACAATACCTAGTAGAACAAGTAAACAGGCATAGTGCAGAATGCGGCTTAGATTAAAAAACTATGATAATTAGCAGTGGAAAGGAAAGGTCATCAATAAACATCACAGTAAACGGGGAGATACTAGAACAAGTAACAAATTTATCCTATCTTAGATATATAATAACAGATGATGGCAGAAGTGAAACAGAAATCAAAAAGATTATAGGAATGGCCAAACATGCTTTCAACGGCATGAAATAAGTATTAACTTCTAGAGAGATTAACAATATAAAATGACACAAAGTAGTGCAGCTTTACATAACAGATTTACGACACATACAGAACGTTGCGGCGATTAGCCTTCATCAGCAAACAAACACATTCACAAACACAACATATAGTCAAGGAGATCTCCTGTGACTACATCAAAAGGTGATTGACAGGACGAGAAGAACAAAAGGATGAAAAAATGGAAGCAATGAAGAGAAAACGAGAATTGAAAAAAATTATCATACTTACCTCACAGTTCTGATCTGTGAGTAACTCAGAATATCTCCTATGTATTCTTTTTATACCCAACCGACGGAGTGAGATGGAGGATGATGACGGGGTGATAGGTGTTACGGTTCAGTGAGATTGAAAGAAGGGGGGGGGGGAGGCAGCAGGGCAGGACTGCGACCTGTCTGATAGGGGTATCTGAGCAATTTCAGTGGATGTACTAACGAAGCATGAGTGGGCGCAAGCATGATGGTGGTACTAACCAAAACCACATTATGCTCTCATATATGTTATTATGAGGCGAGTCCTAAAGTCTGGGTGGACTGATATGCGTGAGCGCACATACATACATAAACATCGCTCAACAGACATTCATACACTAGTGTACATGGACATGTGCAAGGTATATATAAGAAGAGAGAGAGAGAGAGAGAGAGAGAGAGAGAGAGAGAGAGAGAGAGGGGGGGGGGGGGTTAATAGTGCCTGCGACATACCACATGAGGTATGCGGAGTAGGTCGGTCTACAATTGCGAGGCTTCACTCATACTGTTCCCTATGAAATAGAGTCAGTAATGTTGATTGTTATACCGCATATTGTAGGATCAAATCACCCAGTGCTTGTGTTATTGGGGTTATATAAAACCCGACCACCAGAAATATACATGGCATTGGTAGGCACAGAGAAGCAAGATTGTTGAGACAGAGAGAGAGAGAGAGAGAGAGAGAGAGAGAGAGAGAGAGAGAGAGAGAGAGAGAGAGAGAGAGAGAGAGAGAGAGAGAGAGAGAGAGAGAGAGGCAGAGAGATATGGTTGGTGTAAGATTATTTTGAGAGGGAGAGAGAGGGAGACACACACACACACACACACACACACACACACACACACACACACATATATATATATATACGTGCATATACAAACACATACACTTATGTACTTGTTTTTATGCGCATGCACGCACAACCGCATATACAGTGTAGTTGCTAACTGGTAGGGGGATTATTGGGTCCGGGGGGAGTAGTGATTTCATTACGGGTGCACACTATATTGCGTACGAAAGGAGTGCCAAGAGTGGTAATACTGGATGTCCCAGGTAACTACTGGTTCGGTCACTCGGAATCGGGCCGAAGGAGTCAGGGTAGAAGATAATTTTAGTAGAGAAAATGATTAGTAAGTGTCGTAATTCTGTTATGTAAAGATGCACTACTTTGTGTCATTTCATATTGTTTACATTTTCACAGCTTTACCGCAGTTCCACCCAATTTTATTCATAATCACTGCGTACTACGACTCCAGTCCACGGGAGTCTCTGTGGCGAAGTGGTCAAGCCGTTTGCCTCTGGCTCCGAAGTTTGTGGATTCGATTCCGGGCCGCATCCTTCGGTTCACGAGTGCATTTATTTCGGAGACTCCTGTGGGTCGTTGCTAGAGCTACGGAGTTCATGCTTTGTGCGGCGCTTTCCGCGCCGCGCAAAGAGACCGAGCCATATGGGATAAAACCCGGTGCGATAAAGTCGATCCTGTCAACTTTTAAGCGACTCCAGTCTTAAAGTAATGGACTGACAAAAAAGGTAGCCACTATAGGGTTACAAGCGATATTATAAATACGTGACCGCAATTTTGTAACTCCTCTAATACAACGGTGTATCAATATGTAAGCTATTTTTAACATTTAATTTGCATACAGTATCATGACAACGATCAGGTATCACCCGTGGTACATGAATCTCCCTACTGAACGAGGTAATTCTGGTAGGACCTCCAACAACCGCTTTGGCTTTAGCTAGACCCAGTTTGATAAGAAGTTTTAGAAAGAACTAAACAATTAATAAAACATTCCAGTTAATCAAGAGGTAAAGAAATGACGCTAGCGCTGGATAGAGCACACGTTGAGAAAGCATGTGGGTCGTATAATTAGACACTCCTTTGGCTAAAACCTAAATACTGAATATTGAAAATAAAAACCGTCAGGTGCGTATAATTTGTTGTTATGCTAAAATCATCATTAGCACCTTTCCGTCTTGACAGACGATAGTTTGGTACATTGTGCTTCAAAAAGGCTTAATAACTACGACCCATGGCGGTGGCGAGTGTGGCTGGTAAGACCAATTCTTGCTGCAAATGTTTGCCCACAGTGGATGCATGTGAAAACATGGTCATTTCCACCATTGTGCACCATCTTACGTCTCTCACGCTCTGTGTGTGCTTTATCTGCAATCATTTTCTCTTTTGTCGTTATTCCATTTCTGATGTTTGCCCTCCATGCAACACGTTCAGCGGCGACTTGCTCCCAATGTGCATTATCTATGCCTGTATCAATCATCTTTGTATCGTACTAGAGGCCGACCCTGAGATCTCTTACCCATCTGTAATTCACCAAAAAAGATGTCCTTTGGTATTCTACCATCATCCATCCTCCTAACATGTCCTATCCATCTAAGTCTACGAAGACTGAGCATGGAATACACCGTCACACAACCTGATCTTTCCAATACTTCAGTATTTGTAATCTTGTCTTGCCACTTAATACCAAGAATTCTTCGCAGACACCGCATATGAAAGATGTTTAAACGTTTCTCTTGGCGTGAGTAAGTTGTCCAGGTTTCACTGCCATAAAGAAGAGTACTAAGGACACAGTGCCAAGGAGCAAGAGAGCATACACTTAAATTCGTATATTCGGTCTAATCCTCCTTGTTTGTTAAGTGAAAACCAAAGACGGCCACTGCAACCAAACCTTCACAAGACGACATTGGATAAATTTTCCCACAGTCCACTTTAATACGACGATTTTTGACATGTCGAAAAACAAAAGCAGTCGCTCCACAGAAAGTTCCAACCATACCTGACAACCTACACATACTATTCTAAAAAAGCGCCATAATATTAGCCGTGCTCTAGTGACCAGAAAACCGTGTCCGACGTGGACGCCAGCTCAAGTCTAACTGATCTACGGTGACGTTTTGTGCTTGCGCCAAAACATCTTGCACACTTTTCATTCTTTTGTAACTACTGCCGTGCAAAGTGTGTTCTACAAGCCTCTCGCTGTTCACGTCTTGTCATAGGACTGTGTAAGACTCTAAGCCACCTGTACCTAATAATCTATAGCCTGATCCAGGTCTCTGGCACACAGGCTTGATAGACGAGGACTTTTGTTTTGGCAGTAAGCTTCCTGTTCTCCCAGACTCTTTTTGCTAACATGTTCATTGTTGTTGCTGCCTTGCCAATCCTGATGTTGATTTCCTGATCGAGGGATAATTTGCTATTTACCTCTGATCCTAGATATGTAAAATGGTCTACTATCTCCAGTTCGGCGTCGTCAATAAAGATTGATGGTACACCAAGTGCACCTTGTGACATAATCTGTGTCTTCTTTTTGTTAATTGTTAAACCAAATTCAGAACAAGCATTGGAGAATGCAGATAGTAGATGTTGTAATTCTTCCTCAGAGTGGGTCGTAATCGCAGCATCATCCGCAAAAAGCAACTCTCTGATTAGTACCCTCCTAATTTTGGTCTTGGCCTTCAATCTCTGAGCATTATAGAGGTCACCATCTGAGCGTGAGTGAATGTATATACCGTCATCCTGATCACGAAAGGCATATTTCAGTAGAAGTGAAAAGTATATCCCAAAGAGGGTGGGGGATAGTACACAACCTTGCTTAACTCCACTCTTGATTTCAAACTCTTCTGAAGTTGAGCCATCAAACTTGATTATACCCTTCATGCCTGTGTGGAACGATTCCACAATGGACAGAAGAGTTGGTGGGCAGCCAATCTTCTTTAGTGCTTTGAACAGACCCTCACGACTGACCAAATCGAATGCCTTTGTGAGGTCGATGAAGGCAATAAACAGTGGCTGATTTTGTTCCCGGCATTTTTCTTGCATCTGTCGCAATGAGAATATCATATCAATGGTAGACCGGTTCTGACGGAAGCCGCACTGTGATTCGGGGTAGACTTGATCTCCTAGGACTTGAAGTCTGCGCAGAACAATTCTGGCAAATACTTTTCCAACAATACACAGAAGTGAGATACCCCTATAGTTGTTACAGTCGCTCCGATCGCCCTTGTTCTTGTACAGCGTTATGATGTTTGAATCTTTGAAATCCTGTGGGACTTGTCCTTCTCGCCAGCATAGCTCTATTAGCTGGTGGATCTGTAGAGCGAGTGTGTCTTGCCCACTCCTGATTACCTCTATTGGAATCCCATCCTTACCTGGAGCCTTGCCAGATGCAAGCTCATTTATAGCACACTTAACTTCTGTTATAGTGGGAAGTGTGTCCAGGTGGTCAAGAGTTGGCAGGGCCTCTATGGCGTTGAGGGCATCATCCGCTAGCTTGGTCTCACTTGAGTAAAGCTCTAAATAGTGCTCGACCCATCTATCCATCTGCTGTTTCTTATCAGTGATGATTTCTCCAGTCAAGGTTTTCAGCGGTGCACTTCTTTTGATCATTGGACCACAGGCTTTCTTTATCCCTTCATACATGCTTCTGATGTTTCCCTTATCACTTGCGATTTGAATGGACTCACATAACTTGATCCAATAGTCATTCGCACACTGCCTGGCAGCCTTTTGTACATCCTTCCTCGCTTGCTTCAGCTCACTCAGAGTGTTACGCGTTGGTCTTTCCTTGTTTCTTAAGAGAGCTATCTTCTTTTTATCAATCAAGGGCTGCAGTATCTGGCTGTTTGCCGCAAACCAGTCCTGCCTCTTATGATCCACAGTGCCGTAAACCCCTACCGCTGTTTTATAAATAGTTTCCTTAAGTTTACTCCATTTATCATTTACTATACAATTTTCTGATGTATCATTGAAAGCGTCTTCAAGTTGCTGTTGAAATTCAAAGCACTTTCCAGGATCGTGAGTGTTAATAATATTAATCCTGGGGCTAGACTTGTGTTTAGCTGTGTAGATTCTCTTTGGTCTCAGTCTAACCCTTGCAACAACCAAAGAATGATCTGTATCACAGTCAGCACTGTGGTAACTTCGAGTTAATGATGTATGGTTCAGATGTTGTCTCCGTGTGATAATGAAGTCCAGCTGATGCCAATGGCCGGATCTTGGATGTTTCCATGTGACCTTATGCAGCTCTTTTGTTTTAAAAAAGGAGTTTGTAATACATAGGTCATTTCTAGTGCAATGCTCCAGCAGCCTTTGCCCATTATCATTCATGCGACCGATGTTGTATTTTCCAAGGCACACTGGCCATGAACTCGAGTCCTTGCCCACACGAGCATTGAAATCACCGAGCATATAAATGTAGTCGGATTTTGGAACTGCCTTGATCAGCAGAGTCTAGCTGCTCATAGAACGTATCCTTCACATCATCAGAGGAAGCGAGTGTCGGTGCATATGCAGTGAGAATGGTGGCAAATCCACAAGAGGTTGCCAAGCGCAGTGATAATAATCTTTCATTACCTCCAGCTGGGATATCAATCATTCCCAGTAGCGAATTCTTCACTGCAAAGCCCACACCATGTTGCCTTTTTTCTGCCTGCCCTCTTCCCTTCCAAAAAAAGGTGTAATTGTTTTCCCTGAGTGACCCTTCCTCAGCGAGGCGAGTCTCCTGCAGGCCAGCAATATCAATGTTAAGACGATTGAGTTCAGCATCAATCACAGCCGTTTTTCTCACATCGTCAATATTTGTCAAGTCAGTGGAAAATCCTGGACACATGGTTCTCACGTTCCAGGTTGCAAGCCGTAGCTTGAGGTTTCTATTATTCTTTTTATTAGTACCTGGTGCATTGGTTTTACAGCCTGCGATTCAGATTTTGTCCTAGCCCCAAGCACCCATTGAAGCAGGCAGGCTGTGGCGGATCAGCACCCAATTGGCCGGGGGCTGCCCAGCTTGAGGCGGGCGGTAGCTGATCAGTGACACCTGTAGGTGTCTCCCACCGTCAGAGGCAACGCGTGGCGCCCCATGTCTACGCCAACTGACAAGGACTTATAACCCGTAACAGTTGCCTCTCGCTTTGATTCCGAGACCGGTTAAGACCAGGGATGGAGTTATTGCCTCTCCATAGCACAAAGCCTGGGCTAAAATAAAGAAACCATGTGTTTCCCATGCAGCATGATCCCTCTCTCGGCCTGCCTAGTTCACTCCAGAGGAAAGTTAACACCTATACATCTGAAACAAGACAAGCTGCAGAAGCTGCCGGATCAGCAAAGCAATGCTCTAACTGTCCGCCTGTCGGAGCTTCGATCCTAGACCAGCTGCCAACCAAGGCTTAGGGCCTGGTCTGCCCTGCCATGACTTATTTTGTCTTTGGGTTGCATTTCCTCGCACCAGGATAAGGCTTGTACCCTCCCAATTGCGCTCTTCCGCCCGAAGCCGTTGGCACAATGTGGGGTGTCGGGTTTGGTAAGCGCCGCCCAACATTCGGCGCTGACAGAAAACAGGTAGTACCGTCTACTGTCATACGGTAGCTCAGTCATATCTGACTAAGACCTGACTGATATGGTAAAATAGTCAGATTTTTATTACTGGACGGCAGTGTGTTTATTGTTGATCTTAACAAATTTACAGGTTAAAAATTAAAAACATTCTGTGAAAAACAAAAATAAAGAATCGATCTTGATGCCAGTGCTACCGTCACTATGGGAGGTTGATGGAAGTGGGGGAGGGTTTTGTAAAGGGTTAACGGATAGAGGGCTGACTTCATTGCACTGGGTTCCACTCTATTTGCTCGGTCTTGTTTCCGAAGAACAGACTGCCAAAAGCATCGGAAAGTACAAACTCCGTAGTCTCTGAGAAAATATGTACTAGGTACGTGTATATGCTGCGAGCATGTGAGAGATAATACCTCACTTTTTCGCAGGAGTTACACGCACTTAACTTTTTATTTTCTATTGTTATATCCTGCTGTAGCCTGTCAGCGACTTGTGCGCTGCAGATTCTCAAGACTCCGCTACTTTCGCACTGCACAAAATAACAATTCATGACATTTGCGAAAGGAATGCAATTTATTCAGAGCCGACATTTGAATGGCTCGACGAGCGTTGTACTTCATCATCATACACAACATGAATGCATTAACGTGATGATAGATGATGTTAGTATTACACAATCTAAATGAACAGCCCTATGTTTGCCTATGGCCTAGAAAGCTATCGCATTGGTCAAGGATACGTCTGCTCTCTCTACCGTCTCCAGTCAGTCTGTCCACACGCTACACATTGCGTGGACAAGCACGGACACTTTACTCTCCGTGCAGTAGCCCTTATTGCGTGCATGGTCTTGCCAGCACGCTGGCTGGTGAGTTCGAGTAACCCGCCATATCACGGTTACTCGCAAGGACCAGCTACCCAATTGCTTGGGGAAAGCCCTCGCTCATCTGTACTCGTCGACCTCTGGTCTGACACAGATGTGTCTCCTTGTAAGGCTATTAATAGTACTCGGTGTCTCTCTTCTGTCCGGTGTCTCCCTACTAGCCTAGTGTTAACTCATTACTTCTGTAAGGTCTTATTGGGGATGCTGACACAGCCGTTATGTCTCTTATATTAAAACCTAAACAACGAAGAAATAGTGGGAGACAAATCATTATTCTGCGCCCCAGAACAGGGCACAAGAATTTACGCAACAACATGTTTACAGCATTCAAGATTGGCGAATCAGCCATGTGCACATGTGGATTGGCGTCGCAGACAGTAGAGCACATACTCCAACACTGCCCAAAATATAACATATCTAGGCCAACCATCTGGCTTAGAGAAACCATAGTGGAAAATAAATTATATGAACCACTGAGTGAACTATGCAAAGACATAAAGTTAAATTTATACAAGAAACAACATTGCAGATATAAACAAATTTCAAGCTAATGAAAGAAGAAACCGCAAATCTCAGAAAGAGGAAGTCATCATTTTTAGGAGCGTCTGGCCGAGTGGCTAGAACTTCGTGTTCCCATTCGACAGACCAGGGATCGAATTCTTGGTCAGATATATTTTTTCTTTCGACGAATCAAAAAAAAAAAAAAATCCTAACCTGCACGGTTTCCGACGACTGTACTAGTCTTAATTACGCATGCTTAAGACAACAACCACCCCCCTTCCCCGGTCCTCCATCGCAAGGTACTATAGGCAGTAATAAATTTTTTTTAATGAGAAAACAAAAACTGAAGCATGATGTGCCACGTGGGATGATTTAGAGAGATCGGGAGAGAACGAAAGATTGGCATAAAAGGATATCAGCACACAAAAGAATATATGCTTTTGAATATCGCAAGATTAGAGAAGCTTGATCTCACATGCCAGTCTGCAAATCGCTTAAAGATTTTCGTACTATCACAATAGTCTGCTGGATAACCATCCGTGAACAATCAAGATACTTTTGTTTTCAGCTAAGTATTCTTGTTTTCGGTGTCTCTTTCTTTCTGTTTTTTAAGTTGTTAACAAAGACGAACAGCGGCTTCCCGGGTAGCTAGAACGCCCGTTTCTTCTAACGGAGACCAGGGTTCGATCCTCGATAAGGTGTGGACTTTTTTCTGTCGGGGACAAAAAGAAAAGCCTAACCTGCACAGTTCGCGGCGTCTGCATAAGCCAGGCGGCCTTTATTCCTCAGGCTCAAGACCTACCTGTCCGACACCGCAAGGTACAATAGGTCAATAGGGAGTAGATGACATAAAGATTTTTGTCGAAACGCCCCCTCTTTATTGTGTTTTTTTTTGGGGGGGGGGGGGGAGGGGGGGGGGGGGTGGTACTGTTTGTGTCCTTCGTTTGCCAGGCTTTTGATAGTCGCACGTGACGTGCATTGGTTATTGACAAAACATGTGTTAAATTAAAACTGGGACAGCATGATTTGTAACAGCTGGCGTGAGTTAAAATAAGTTAAAATAATGCAATAAATGCATGGGTGTTAAAATAGTGTCCGCTTGTTAAGAAATGCTCTTGAAATTAAAATTTCCTAGTATAAATGAGAGAGAGAGAGAGAGAGAGAGAGAGAGAGAGAGAGAGAGAGAGAGAGAGAGAGAGAGAGAGAGAGAGAGAGAGAGAGAGAGAGAGAGAGAGAGAGAGAGAGAGAGAGAGAGAGAGAGAGAGAGGATATCATGTGATATCATAACAGCCTTGCCGACCTAACATACAATTACTACCTTTACAAACCTACATCAGAAAATTGCATGTAAAGTGGCTCAGTTATGCTATTCTATTGGGGCTTATTTGTTCTCCTCTGTTCTCAACCTGCTGATTCGTACACACACCAGCCAATGAATTTGTCCCATTACTGCGGATATGACGCAATCAACACCCTCTAATCGTGACTCAAATATTGTATTGATCACATATTAGCCAGACCATGCCCTAGTTTTTGGGTGCACACAACTAAACATAGCCAACGCATTCCAATATGTGGATTAATATTTCACATACTTTATAGGTTTTGTTCTGCTTTTCTCGTTACATTCACAGAAGGGGGGGAAAACATTCTTTTTTCACACCTCAATATGTAATTGACATTGCGTAAGATTTTCTTAAAATAGAAACCCATGAAAATTAAGATTACATTGCGTTTCAATTAAAACGACTGCCGCATGTTATAATTATGCCATTCTTCCAATAACATTCACACAGTTTGTCTGGGTCGTTAGTTATATGTTGAATTACTTTTTAAAAATAAAATCGTGCTTACTATGTCTTCTTTAGTTTGCCCGGGGCTTCTTGTTCGTATTAGCGTATAAGTAATACAATTGTTCAGGTTTTAAAAGCATTTGGAGCGAATCACATATAAAAATATGTGGGGAGAAACAGGAATGAAAATATACATCACGAATAACGCTCGAGGGCCTTTAAAATAAAAGTAGAAAGAATAATTAATATTTGTTTTGTTAAAGCAGATTTAAACAATAGCAAAACCGGAGCTACTAAAGTCAGAGACTATGAAAAGCATACAATCATCATCTAGTGGCCTATCTTGTGCAGAACTTCACCCCCTCCCTCCGCACCCCACTATAAGAATCATTCAAAATATCTTCTATCATAAGCCGAATGTCCTGCCTCTGTGCCGTCATGTATAAATTATCTATCACATCTTCGATTCCATCTACGTTCAGGTCTTCCTCTTCTCCGCCGCCCCGATACACTTCGCTCCATAATGATCTTTTCTAGACTTCCGTATCTTTTTTTTTTCATCATTATCACGTGCCATGTCGATAAGCATAGTTGATCATGGTTCCCCATGTAGTACTGGATCAGTTCCGCGTTCTTGTCCCGATTCGATTATGTCAAGTGGTCAAGCCATCCGAACATTGATCTTTGTCCTCCTTTTGCTATTTTCCCATTAATTTTGCCAATTGTCATTATATTTTTTCAAGTTTATTTCTCTTCATACATCTAACAATTCTGGACTGCTAATATTTATAATCAAACTAGCTGACCCGGCCCGGCTTCGCCCAGACCTTGGTGGGGAGCATCTCATTTAATTCATATAAGTAGTCATATAAGTTCCCGTTCCCGTTACCGACTATCTGTCTGTCTGTCTGTCTGTCTGTCTGTCTGTCTGTCTGTCTGACCCGGCCCGGCATCGTCCAGCTCCTGGTGTGGAGCATCTCATTTAATTCATATAAGTAGTCATATAAACTCCCGTTCCCGTTCCCGACTATCTATCTGTCTGTCTATCTGTCTGTCTGTCTGTCTGATCCGGCCCGGCTTCGCCCAGCCCCTGATGGGGAGCATCTAATTTAATTCATATAAGTAGTCATATAAGTTCCCGTTCCCGACTGTCTGTCTGTCTGTCTGTCTGTCCCTCCCTCTCTGTCTGTCTGTCTGTCCCTCCCTCTCTGTCTGTCTGTCTGTCTGTCTGTCTGTCTGTCTGCCTGCCTGTCTGTCTAATCATTTATTGGTTGCAGTTAGAACAACCTTAGATAAACGAAGACCAACTTACAAAAAGCATTAGAAAGAGCACTTGAAAGATCTTTACATCTTCCCCAACAATTAACTTGGGTAAATGGAGCGGCCGCAGCACCAGCAGAAGAAGAAGAAAAAGGAGTAGGAGCTGGGAGGAGGAAGAGGGAGGTGGAGGAGGGAGGAGGAGGGAGGAGTAGGAGGGAGGAAGAGATAGGCGGAGAGAGGAGGAGGAGGGAAGAGGAGGGAGGAGGAGTAGTAGGGAGGAATAGGAGGGAGGAGGAGAGATTAGGAGGAGGAGAGAGGAGGAGGAGGGAGGAAGAGGAGGAGGAAGAAGGAGGAAGGAGGAGGAGGGAGGAGGATGAGGGAGGAGGAGGGGAGGAGGGAGGAGGAAGGAAGCAGAGTGATTAGGAGGAGGGAGGAGGGCGAGGAGGCAGGAGGAGGAAGAGGGAGGAGGAGGAAGAGGGAGGAGGAGGAGGAGAAAGAGGGAAGAGGAGGATGGAGGAGGGAGAGGGAGGAGGGAGAGGGGAAGAGGAAGAGGGTAGGAGGTGGAGGAGGGGAGAGGAGGAGGAGGAGGATTATAACGCATATGCCTGTAGATTTAATAATGGCTGAAGGTGTTCCATGTCTTCTTAGAGTTGGCGACAGTGTAAAGAAATATAAAATCTTCAAACTTGATAGAGATAAGGTAACTATTATTTATTTATTCTTTAAGCATAAAAAGATGAGTTACAATGTTATGCATTATGCATTATTTTTATGAAAACTTTGAAAATGCCTTAAAGATTGTATCACTATTTATTATAACTCATATGCCGGTATATAACTATAGACAAAGAGTTTATAAATCTTTGAAAACGATGCAACAATATGATTATAAGTTATACAGAAACGTTATGCCCCTTGAAATAACTTTTACAGAGTTAAGTCCCCTCGCTGTATATAAATTACAATGTAAAATGAAAAATTAAATAATGTTAAGTAAGCAGCCGATTTCACACTAAAAAAATACCACAGTGGGCTGCGGTGGAATGAAAGGAAGACGTGTAGAAAATTTCATCTCAATCGGATGGGCCGTTCGCGAACGCATAAAGGACATACAGACATACCCACACACATCCTGTTTTATATATAAGAGACTACCACGTTATGGACAGATCAGAACAGGTCATTCTTCTGCGCCTCAGAACAGGACACAATAGATTACGCAACCACTTGTATACAAAATTCAAGATTAGTGACTCAGCCATGTGCACATGTGGTTTGGCGTCGCAGACAGCAGAGCACATACTCCAGGATTGCCCAAACTACAACATATCCAGGCGAACCTTCTGGCCTAGAGAGACAACAGTGGAAGATAAACTCTATGGACCGCTGAATGAACTAAAAAAGACTGTTAGATTCATACAAGAGACGACATTGCAGTTGTAGACATGTTTCAAGCGAACGAAAGAAGAAGAAGAATATATAAGATAACGATTTTAGTTTGTTTCTTGAAGGACTGTCTCATTCGTGTTTTTGTTCGTCCAATGTATTCTTCACATTTTCCTCAGAAAGCAAATCTTCTCTGCCATTAGACATTTCTCATATTGTATGCTTATTGTCCATGCTTCACAGTATTACATTATTAATACTTTTATACAGAACTTCAAAACTTTTATTTTAATGCAAATGAAATTTTTAAAAAAATTGGTGACTGCGTTATTCATCTTGCATGGATATACCTTAGCCGTGGCCAGTCTTGTTTTGATTTCTGTATGGCATCTTCCATCAGATGTTTCGACCGTTCCAAGAGAGTTGTATTGATTACCTGTTTAGGGATTTGTCCATCTGTCTGTCGTCTACCGCCTATAGTATCTTGCGGTGTAGGAGTCTTGGGACTGAGGATATAGGCCGCCTGGCTATCGCATCACCACGAACTGTGCAGGTTAGAGTTGTTGTTGTTTTGTTTTTTTCCCGATAAAAAACAATCCAAACCTTAAAGGACATGCAACTAACTAAACAATAATTTAAAAAAAAACAACAACAAGTTGCTCATTGCGTACAATAACCACTACCACTAAATGATGTAAATCATTTTATTATCTACAATCAGTACTATATCTACAGCATATCTTTTATTTTTAATGTTATATTCTCCGATATATATATATCTTACCTTTTCTGTAAATACAGCTGTTTGTCTATTTCTTATAGTTGTATCTAGCCTCTGTCAGGCAATCGTCGTTAGTTACTCTGGCAGTCCAAGGAATTCGCAAACAAACTTCGTTATATATATATATATATATATATATATATATATATATATATATATATAATATATATATATATATATATATATATATATATATATATATATATATATATATATATATATTATATTATATAACATTTAGAAATAAAAAAATTTTCTCCGACTGTGGTTCCTAAGACGAAGTTTGTTTGCGAATTCCTTGGACTGCCAGAGTAACTAACGACGATTGCCTGACAGAGGCTAGATACAACTATAAGAAATAGACAAACAGCTTTATTTGATCATGTGATTAGAAGATATGCAGATGATACAGTCTTGATTGCAGACAATGAACAGGACCTGCAAAATTTAGTAGATGCGGTTGTTGCACACAGTGAAAAACTAGGGTTAGAACTGAATATTAAGAAGACGCAGATTATGGTCGTCACTGGGAAGAAGGAAATACCACAATGTGATATACGAGTAGATGGGCATATTGTTAAACAAGTGAATCGATACTGTTATCTCGGCGCAGTCATAACATCTGATGGGAGATGCCTTGAAGAGATTAGAACAAGAATTGCCATTGCGAAGGTAGCCTTTTGCAAGATGAAAAACATACTGACCAATAAAAAGATGTCAGTTGAAACGAGAAAAAGAGTGCTGAGGTGCTACATAGAACCTGTGCTTTTGTATGGATGTGAAGCGTGGACAATAAGCAGTCAAGCTAAAAAAAAACAGCTGATGACTGTGGAAATGTGGTTTCTGAGGAAAATGCAAAGAATACCATGGACGGACAGAAAGACCAATGAGCTAGTCCTTCAAGAAACAAATGAAGATCGTAAACTGATTAGAGTCATTAGACGTAGACAGTCAAAATTTTGTTGGCATGTTATGAGAAGAAATTAATTTGAGAACTTGGTGACGACTGGCAAGATCGAAGGGAAGAGACCAAGGGGGAGACCGAAAAGTAAATACCTGGATGGTTTGGCCACATGGCATGGTCGAGACAGGAACACGGAGCTGATCCACGACTCTGGTGATCGAGTGAGATGGCAGAATATGACTGCCCACGCTTACCGGCATGACACATGATGGATGGATAGATTAGAAGAGAGACATTGGAGAACATCATGATGGCTGGAAAGATCGAGTGGAAGAGGAGCATAGGCAGATCCAAGAGAAATTATGCTGGGTGGACTGAGGCGGTGGCATGGAGGAATATCAACAGCAAAGTTAATCCACAATATCAAAGACCGAGATTTGTGGAGAGACATGAACACCTTCGCCAGCTGGCATGGCACTTGTTGATGATGATGTTTTTCGATGGCGATCCCTCTCATATCTTCTAAATTTCTCCTTTAATATTTTACTATCTTATATATAGAACAAAAAGGTCTGGAGACAATAAACATCAATGCCTCACATCTCTCGTAATTGGCTGGTTTCAAACTACTTTATTGTCAATTTGTATCTCAGTTTGTTTGTTTTTCCAGTATGTGCTCTTTACACGCGTAAGGTCTTTACAAAGCTTAATTTGGAGATCTGCAAGCATCTTTATCATATCGACGTCCTTACTCTACCGAATGTCTTTGTGTAGTCAACGAAACAAAGATGAAAGTATTTTTTTCACTCGTATCGAACGCTCTATTAAAATTCTTAGCTAATACACAAAACGTGTTGCACTTCTACAAACGCACGTCATTCTTCAACTATTTATGATAGTATTTTCTTCACAACCCTTATTAAAATCTTTGTGACGTGATTCATTATGCCATGTTTTTAAAAACAATGTTGATCACGTTCTACGGCTTTTGATTTCCTCGGGGTTTATATAGGAAAAGGTTTACAGAAGTGTTTTTACATGTTTAAAATAGTTCATTTTCCTTGTGCTTGATTGAACCAACCTTTTCAATATTGAGTTTTTTGGTTTTGTTGGCTAGATGTTTTGTTCTTTTTTTTTCATTGATTTTAAAAAAAAATCCTCTTCTGTAACAATAAATGAACCAGGTGCCGTCTCCACGGTGAAGGTCGGCTGCAATGGATCTCCAACACTGTCTGTACATTCTGTCATATTGAGGATGATGCATATCTTGGTGTTATCATCTTATCACTTGTATCGTTGTCTACCTCTTGCTCGATTGCCTTCAACGTTATCCTCCAGTATGATTTTTATAAGTGTTGTGTCTTTTAAAGTGGCCGAAATATTTCACTTGCCTCCTCTTTATTTCTTTTATAACATCTCTCTTCATTCCCGGTATTTCTAGAACCTCTGCATTTGATTGTTTTTGTTTCCATGAAATACGACATATTCTTCTGTATATCCACATCTCCAGGGCCTCTGTTCGATGTTCATCTGATCTCATGATGTTCCTCCTGTACCTTGAGGTGTCGAGGTGAAGTATAAACAGCGGCGGAGTGCCCGCCTATGTTCAATGTTCTAATTGCTTATTCATTGTCCAGGCTTCCGCGCCATGTGATAGAGGTGAATATACATACCATTTAACAATTCTCGTTTGTAATACGTTATTAATCTCTCTTCATAAATAAACACATTGTATTGTTTGGCGCTCTTACAAGGAGAAGAAGGAAGTAGAGTTTAGAGGACGCACTAGACAATATAACATTTCAAAAGAGTGTCTTATTGGTCATGCCTCGAAGTACACTTGTTCCTGCAGCGAGGCGCCGTCGTCATTTGGTGACAGGTTCGAATCCCGATCGGTAACTATTTGGCTTTCAAATTTTATGTTGTCTAGTGCGTCCTCTAAACTCTACTTCCTTCTTCTCCTTCTATGAACGGCAAACAATACTATGCGTGTTTATTTATGAACTGTCTTGGTGGCCTCAAAGGGTTCCCCAATTGATTTCCTATTAATTTCTTTAGATGTTAATACTGATTTCATGATGTTGAAAGCATTTTTGGCAATTCCTGTTCTCTTTTTATTACTGTTTCACTTCTGCCATCATCTGTTATAACATGTACAAGATAGGAGAAACTTGTTACTTGTTCTAGTACCTCTCCATTTACTGTGAAGTTCATTGATGACCCCTCCGGAGAGAAATTAAATTCTAAATTCTCACTTCGAAATTATCATACTTTTCGTTTTTTTTTTAATGTTAATATCTACGCCACATTCTGCACTACACCTGTTTACTTGTTCCACTAGGTTTTGTAACTCTTGCTAGCTTTCTGCTAGTAACATGGTATCGTCGGCATACCCATTATTGTTTATGATTCTTCCTGTTGATGTTAAGTTCAGGCAGTCCGACGTCTCTTCTGTAACATTTCTATTCAAAGCCGGATATGTGCTTGTCAGCTGATTTTTTAACTGATTCAGTGCCGAAGGATTATATATCACCAAATGCGACCTCCAATTTTGGATAGAGGGACGATACATCCCCATAAAAAATGTTTGCATATCCTTTACAGAACACCGCTGTCAACATCAGCATATTTCAGCTGATTGTTGATTTCTTGGCAAGATTAGTTTGCCATTGCTTTCTGAGCGGCCGGCTCACATACCCCGTAAGTTACTGACACGATTCGAACCACTGCTGATTCTCACTGTCGTCACGTTACTTACGAGAGTATACGAGATTACGGAGAAAAGTCGCTAACCCCTAGGCCAGGAAGCCGGCATATATCGCCATACTAGGGTCATATTCTTTTCTGGTTTGTTTTGTGAGATCTTCCACAATTTCAATGCTCAATGAACGGAAATTTACATTATATTATTTTTTCATTTGATTTGGCCCAAACCTACTCGTTGTTTGGGACAGAATCAGTTAAGTTTCGCGTCTACGTGTGCCATTGAGAGTATGAATGCTCTCAATATTCTGACTGTTGTAGCCCTGTCTGCTCTAATACACGAAGATTTCAATGGCTTTGGTTTTGTATAGCAATGTTGTTCTTTTTTTTCTATACTTTTTTTTTTTAATTTCTGTCATGGATTTGCCAATGCCCTTCAGCAGTGAACCTATGCCCCTCAGCAGTGAACCTATGCCCCTCAGCAGTGAACCTATGCCCCCCAGCAGTGAACCTATGCCCCCAGCAGTGAACCTATGCCCCTCAGCAGTGAACCTATGCCCTCAGCAGTGAACCTATGCCCCTCAGCAGTGAACCTATGCCCCTCAGCAGTGAACCTATGCCCCTCAGCAGTGAACCTATGCCCCTCAGCAGTGAACCTATGCCCCTCAGCAGTGAACCTATGCCCTCAGCAGTGAACCTAGATAATCAAAACTATTCTGTCAAAAAACTGTCATCTGCTGCACCTTGAGAAGTAGAGGGGAGGGAGAGGGTTTCTTGAGGAAAAGGCCGCCTGGCTAGTACAGTTGCCGCGAACTGTGCAGGTTAGGGTTTTCTTTTCGCCATCGACAGAAAAAAGAATCCACACCTTGCCGAGGATTCGAACCTGGCAATTTAACTGATCCTATAAGCAAAACCCGCCTTTGTAAGAGAACAAATAAGTCCGTATACAAGCTACAAGAACCACTTATTCCAGCAGCAAATCATAGAAAACAAGCCTACTTGGACCATGTTACTTGCCTTGATTTAACTTGAAAACTACTCTCCAGTGTACAATAGGTTAAAACCAAAAAGATTGACTTCATTGCACCAGGTTTTATCTGATCTAGGTTGGTCTCTCTCTGCAAAGTGGCTAATTGCCTGCCAAACTAGGTCAATCTAGCCATGACCCCAAGGGGTTTTCGACAAAATTTTGCTTCCCAAAAACTAATCCCTTGATTGTGGGCTTATCTGCATTAGTGTTTTGATCCTTTGGATGTCAGATGAAAAATACTAATATTAAAAACGCATTAAAAAGAATTCCCCATCATGTTTATTTAAAATATATGTATTAAAAAATTTTTTATTTTAGTGTATATAAAGACAAATCCTAAATGTTATGAATATTGTTGATGGCCAATGAGCAAGTAACAATGATTACCTGGAAGAGGTTAATGAAAGTAGAACATTACACATAACTATAAGAAAGAGACAAACATTGTTCTTGTCATGTGATGAGAAGAGAGACAAACATTGTTCTTTGTCATGTGATGAGAAGAGAGACAAACATTGTTCTTTGTCATGTGATGAGAAGAGAGACAAACATTGTTCTTTGTCATGTGATGAGAAGAGGGACAGTGGATGACATCATCATAACTGGAAAGATCAACAGTAGAAGAGGCTGACAAAGAGAAAATATGCTTGATGGTCTAAGTTGATAGCGTTGCGAAGGAGAACCCTGAATTCTAGATACGCCTTCTGTAATTTCTCTCCGTTGGTAAATATATACCTTACCATGTTTGTGTTTGTTTTTATTTGTTGTCATTATTATTATTATTATTATGTAAAATTATATAAACTGTTTCTCACTTTGTTCTTGCGTTGACTCAATTATCTTGTCAATTCCCATTTGTGTTGTTGATAACAATGTGTCTTCGGCATATTGATTTTTCCCATTACAAATGGATCATATTGTGTCCCTGCCAATATCATATTGAATACAGTCTTCACCATTCTTTCTGATATAACATTTGGACAGAGAAGGGGACAAAATGCAGCCCTGTCTGACCCCGTGTTCTTTATCAAATCAATCTGTTGTAGCATCATATATTCTCACTGCTGCCTTTTGTTTCCCGTAGAGTATTGTTATATATATTAGACGTGATGGGATGCCAATTTCTTTCATCATGTTCCAGAATTCTTTGTACTCCACTAAGTCCAATGCTTTTTGAGTAAATTATAAAGCAAGAGAACATCTATATTCCACTGTTTGTTTTTTTTAAAAATTGTTTTCATATTAAATAAATTGTTACGTACCTTCTTCTCAAACGAGGACTATTATATTATGTTTTCTTCTATTTCCCCATGATTATCTTTAATAAAACTGTGCTTACAAGACTTATGAAGGCATTTGTTCTGTAATTGCTACATAATTTCATGTCGTCTTTTTTTTGGCATTGGGATATACAGTATATTGTTCTCGTGCATTCCTTTGGCCACATTCCTTTTCCCCAGTATATTTTCACACTTTATTCCCCGCCTGCGTTAATAAACTAAGTTAACTGATGTTATCACATTTTTGGTGACTTCCCTTGCATTTCTTTCTTTGTTGTCGCAGTACAGCACGTACTCGAGAAAGCGGACAGCGGTCTGCGAGCCATCGACAAGAGTAGACTGACTGGTCGGCAAGATCTAGATCTGGTGTCTCCAGTACATGTTGGTGCGGAAACTCCTATGCCACCCGCTCATTTACCTCATTTACGCAATAAGCACGATTGAAAGAAAGATCAGCAGTCACAAGGAAGTGGCCAGAAGTATCAGCAGGTCTGTTGGACGTAATGTTGTGCTCCAAGAAGGCAAAGCTCGTGATCCCGTTCAAGTCCGTCGTATAGGAATACTAAGTCGGAAAAGTCAGACTCGAAATGATACTGCGCTAGTTCTCAGACGACTCTTTTTAACAATAAGGGTTCGCGGTTTCCTCAGGGGCCAGAGCCGTCCCATCAGGTCCACACGTCCCTGTGTGTCATTTGAACTGATAGCCCTGGCAAGATCACAGTGCAGTCGACTCGGCTCAGGGGTGGCTTAAGCTGAAAGCTAAAGGAAGTAATGGGACAGGGGTGGCACCCAGTCCAACAAAGTATTGATCATTAAAGCGATGTACAGTGGAGGTCAAAGGCATCGTGCAGGGAATGGAGAGACGTGGAGGTCAAGGAGATCAGTGCAGGAGTGGGCAACAAGAGAGGGCAACCTATATTTATATTAACACATCGGCACTTGATGGGTGATTCGTTTATATTACGCCGGACGGTTTTACTTCCGAGGAAATTTTCCGGTACCCGTGTTTGTCTAGGTTAAGCTGGGAGCCCAGTTAAACATTTTAAAATCCGTCTCCGTGGAGATTCAAACACATGACCGCCGAGCTTGCCAGCAAGCGTGCTAGCCACTGTGCTCCCGCGGCTACATTTGAATTAGTGTTCAAGCTGACATTGGTAGCAGGAAGAGTGTGGCGAAGAGTGCTTTGTTTTCCTCTCTCATTATCTGTTGACGATCCGCGATAGTTTACCATTAGAATCAAACTGGGCCATAGAATCAGCTGGTAAAAACAATATAGAAAATGTCAGAGGATAAAAGAGACAAGATAATGATATTCTGATAGTAAAACAGAGAAAGATATTCACGCGAGAATTATTAAGCAATAGAGGTCATCTGTGGATAAGGAGTGGGTCTGTACATGCGAGTTAGTGAACCAATTAAAAAAGAAAAAAGTATTTGCTTTATTCGTGTCTTGATGATCTCTCAATGCTCTCACGATTTTAATGTGTTTATTTGTTGTTTTTGTACCATGGCCGTTGCTGTTGTATGAAAGGTTACACTTATAACGAAGCTGTGGCAGTGAAGTAGCTAGCATGCCTGACCTGATGGTCGTGTACTTGAATCCCCGTCATGGCGGAATGTTTTAAAAATTATCCTGGGATCCCTAGGTGGACCCAGCCTAAAACAGGCACCAGGAAATGCCATGGGAAGTAACGGCGGCCAGCAAGGCATTGACCAGATCATCCATGGAGTGCCTATTAGTCTACAACATTGGGAGGCTAGCACCATACAGCCAACACGTCTCAAGGCATGTAACAGGGACCTTTTCTTGACCTGACATAAAATTACCTCAATGCGCTCCAGGCAGCGGGTAGTAGATCCTTTACTTGTCTACCATTGTTTTCAGTAGACTATTATGTCCTTTGACGTGACCAAAGTACCATGTCCTTCTAATGTTATTACATTTCCTCTAGCAAAACTATATGTGCCATGCTGAAAAGAGCGAGGGGCTATGGTTCCCATCTCACCAATCAACAGTCGTGGATCTGTGTTCTTGTTCCTATTAAGCCACATAGTGTGAAAAGGTGATCTTCTTTATATTGTACTTTTTAACCAAGTGTGAACAGCTCTCTCCAAAAGTACTATGTCAACTCCAGAGTGACTGTACATAGTCAGCCAATTGGAAGATTAATCCTTCCAGTGCCTAATGTCCCTTCAAAGGCACATGAATACTTCTGGCCCCTGTCCATCTCCCCATTAAATCTATTAACACTGAGAGCCTATAATTTACACTCACACAATCATAATCAAAGTCAACAAATTGTGAGTCACACCAATAGGATTATTTTATACTTTCATCAGGCCTGTGATTTTGCCAGGCATTTCTCAGGATTGCGTAAAGTATTAAGTGATACTATCAGAGGGTGTGGCATCATTTGAGAGAATGACACCACAAGAGAGGCTGATACCACCTGAGAGGGTGAAAATATGTGAGAGGATGATATCACCAGAGAGGGTGGCACTATGTGAGAGGATGACACCACCAGAGAGGCTGATACCACCTGACAGGCTTACACTATGTGAGAGGATGATATCACCAGAGGGGCTGATACCACCTGACAGGCTTACACTATGTGAGAGGATGATATCACCAGAGGGGCTGATACCACCTGACAGGCTTACACTATGTGAGAGGATGACACCACCAGAGAGGCTGATACCACCTGACAGGCTTACACTATGTGAGAGGATGATATCACCAGAGGGGCTGATACCACCTGACAGGCTTACACTATGTGAGAGGATGACACCACCAGAGAGGCTGATACCACCTGACAGGCTTACACTATGTGAGAGGATGATATCACCAGAGGGGCTGATACCACCTGACAGGCTTACACTATGTGAGAGGATGATATCACCAGAGGGGCTGATACCACCTGACAGGCTTACACTATGTGAGAGGATGACACCACCAGAGAGGTTGATACCACCTGACAGGCTTACACTATGTGAGAGGATGACACCACCAGAGAGGCTGATACCACCTGACAGGCTTACACTATGTGAGAGGATGATACCACCAGAGAGGCTGATACCACCAGAGAGGGTGATTCCACCAAAGAGGGTGACACTTGTGAGAGAACGACACCACCAGAGAGACTAATACCACCAGAGAGGCTGACATTATGTGAGTGGAAGACACCGCCAGAAAGTGTAATTCCTCTAGACAGGGTGACACTAATTCAGAGAATGACACCACAAAAGTGATTCCACTAGAGAGGGTGACATATCTGAGGGGATGACACCGCCTCAGACAGTGACACCACAAGAATGGGTGACACTATCACAGCAAAGAGAATAATACCATCAGAGAGAGTGATATCATTGGGAAAGATTGATACCACTAGAGGATGACACCATCACAGTGGGTGACTCCATAAGAGAGAATGCCACCATCAGTGAAGGTGATATCATCATAGAGGATGACACAAAAATGACTGTCTATAACATTATTTACATTGCCTCATCAGAAAGTCATATTTTATTAACAAAATATCCATATGGTTTGTTATGACAAAAATAAAACTATTTCTGTATGCCCACCTTACTTATATACATTTATACACATACAATAAACAGGTTTCTGTTTTGGAGACATAATACCCAACTAAAAATCACACTGAAGGGACCACAGCTGTGCAAGGGTATTGGTCTGGGTTCAATCCCTGCAGTGAATGGAATTATTTTTTAAAGCCAGTATGCAGGACGTCGCAACCAACCTCAGCATTTTCTGGTTGTTTGTGATTTACTAGGCAATTTATGTGTTCAGTAGTTTGCCATTGCTTTCGGAACCATCAACGATCATACTATCCAAATCAACACAAGGCAGTCTGCTTTCAAAAAATCTGTGGCTGATTTTGAACACATGACTCCGTATGTCGGGAAATCACGAATCGTGTTCACTATCCTTAAGCATATATCTTGGTGTATATATACATATATATATATAATTATAGTTTGTGCGAGTGTGGTGAAAGGGAGGCAACACTAATAGAGATACCCCAATGAGTTACTGCCCTTTGTGACAAAAACTAGAGACCTTACAGCTTTGACTGTCCCCAAGCCAGTTTTTCATTTCTTCTACCTCTGCGCTGTCTTTCCCAATTCATACATAGTTCTGAACAGTTCTACAGATTTTCCTAGGTGAAAGAAGGTAAGCTAGTGATCAACTCCATGAGGTTTTCTCCACATGACATCACACGTCTTCTGTGAGACATCGTTTCATCTTGGTTGGCTGATCTATTCTTCTTTCCTTATCTTTAGACCTTTTCATGGGTGGGTGGATTTTTCAACTACAGCTTTCTAAGGGATGGGGTAGCGAGCTCCCATAGTCGCTTCTTGCAACACGCATGGTAGGTTACAGGGTTACTATTCCCTTCATTGCTCCGGTAACACATGGGTTAGTACAAGATGTTATTTTTAAAAAATTATACATCCATAATAAACATGAGGGTGATAATAGCACAAGAATTTACATTAAAAAATAATACATCAATATACAAAATGACCGATGGAAAAAAATAAAATACCTTTTGCTTTCAGACATGGGGGGAGGGGACTGAGTGGTCTCAAGGTATGGTGTCCACCTTGAGTGCTGGAGGTCCCAGGTTCAAGCCCTGGTGAGGGCCGGGATTTTTTCACGTGGACTTCTAGTAACAAAAATTTCCCCTGGTCTCTGGGTGGTGAAATCGGATGCACTGTGTATTGTTGCGCACGTAAAACATCCCTTGGCAGTTAGAAATCGAAAAAGAGTAGCCTAACGGTGCAA
Source organism: Cepaea nemoralis (assembly GCA_014155875.1). NCBI lineage: Eukaryota > Metazoa > Mollusca > Gastropoda > Stylommatophora > Helicidae > Cepaea > Cepaea nemoralis. Next base: position 74,124 of record JACEFZ010016148.1, read on the forward strand.
AATTTTGAGTTAAAAATCTACCCAAATTATTTCAGGATCCTCACCGGTGCTACAGAGTTCATGCAATGAGCTGAGATTCTCCTGACTCAGGCTTGAGTTAGGAGTAGAACAGAGCACTTATGGGTTACACCCGTGTGCGGTGATGTTGATCCGTCAACTAAACTAGACATATAAAGTAAATAGCATGTGTTCTTGCAATTCACTTACCTTTTACAATTGTTAGGTATCTTTTTCTGATTGCTGCTTTCAGTCTAATTGTTGCAAATTGATCTATTTGTTCTCTTCTCATGAAATAGCCAAAGAATGTTGATCAATACCTTGTGATTATTGTAGTGAGTTTCTCTGTTGCCTTTGTATCTCCTAGAAAACTATCACATTCTCATGTTGGCTGTGCCAGGTATTGTTAACCTTCTATGGATTGCATTTCTTGAGCTCTACTGGTAATCCCCTATTGGACCACTGTTAAGACTTATTTTTCCATTTAAGTTTATAATGAGCTATGGTTATGTAAAGGCGAGTGGACTCACCTACCTATACAGAAGCCCTGATTTTTTTATTTTATGTGCACACTCGCTTTGAACTCAACCGTAGTCCATACACACTCACTATTTCTAGCAGCACTGGACTGAATATTGTGCATGTAGATTAGCTTTCCCTATTACCAGTGTCCCTCATCATCAGGCAAACCCACTCTGACTTCAGAGGTACTTGTAATTTACTCAAGTCAAGGACGAGAAGTCAACATATTAGTCCAACTGTCCGGTGTAGGGGTTGAACCCCTTACCTTGGCATCAGCACACCAGATGTTTAAGAATGCATGTTCTTATCTATTCGGCCATGCTGACCTCCCAGCCCTGAGTTTGATCCTCTGTAGAGGCAAGGATACATTTTCTCTCATCAGCACAAATCTGGGTTGATCCAGACATTTCTCTGATACATTAAAGGTGGCCAGTATAATTCAGAGAAATTTGTGCATTGTTACATCAACAAATTATAAGCCTAACTAACTCCTTATCCTCAAAATGCCTAAATGGCATATAAACAGGCTTTACCTGACCTTACATTCAAAATGCACAAATCTGCACAAAAAATGCACAACAACTGGCCTTATTCACACCAATAACATACCTGGGAATTCTTGTTTCTAACTACAGACAAATATTATTCTGCAAAGTTACCATGCCTGTTTTCTCCCATTCAATGTCTGTATCTATTCAGCATTTGTTCTGTAAGTACGGATGACATCTTTAATTGGTGCCCTACACACAGGACATCTGTGACCACGGGACACTAGATCTCGTCCACAAGTGAAACATACACACATGTGTCCACACTGATATAGAACAGTGTCTGTGTGTCTTTCCAAACAGATAAGACAGTTGGAGTCATTGACAGGTTTGGATGATCTCGGCATGGAGGATGAAATACCAGTAGCACCTGATTAGGACACAAAATAACCAAAATGTTAACAAATCAAGATAATAAAATATTTTAATGTGATATGAACACATACATATGAAATCAACATCACTGCATTTGGGACATTGCCATACATGCTCCACTTCCCCATCTTCAGTAGCCAACGAAGAGTTCCCATGTTGATAATACCAGTGGCAGCCTGATGGAACATTTGACTGTATTGATCCCCTTGCATAAAGTGTAATCCAAATCCTCTTTTCACCCCTCGCTGAATCATCAGCCTCTCCAGAAGTGGACCTTGTTTCTTTTGCCGTACTTTCCACTTGATCCCAGACAGCCTTCACCACATCAGCCTTGTTATAATCTAGCTTGCCACCCACAGCAAAATCAGAAGTAGCTAGTCTATCAGTCTGTTCATTTCCTCACACACCTGCATGCCCTGGGCAGAAAATCTTTCATGTTCTTCACCTTCGTCTTTTCGAGCTATTTAGTCACTCACAGCGGAACGCACAAGTTTATATTTTATGTAGCAGGCATTGCGAGTCCAACACAATCATGATATATCATTCTGTACTACTCTCCAGCCATCAGGATCTGACTGTTACAGACTTCACCTCCATTCACATACTGTAAGCTGTGATATCATATGCAAGACTCGCAGGTCCGCATGGTCGAATGGGTAAGAACGCGTGTTCTTAAACATCCTTTGTGCTGATGCTGATGTTAGCGGTTCAACCCCTACACCGGACAGCTGGACTAAAATGTTGACCTGTCGTCCTTGACTTGGGGACGTAAATTACAAGTACCTCTAAAGTTCGGAGAGGGTTCGCTTGATGGTGAGGGACACTGTTAATAGGGAAGACTACGCTTGAGTTCAAAGCGGGCGAGCGCAAAAAAAAAAATTATGCAAGATTCTCCTTTTTTTAAACATGCCCTTATCCTTTGCAATGAAGCCCCACCCAACTGGTTTACTGTGTGCAGCTATACTCCATTACAGGCTGTCGTCTTAGCTTACAGCTTACTTACAATATGAATCATGAAAATGCTTTAGTGCGGCATTCCCTTCCTGCAATCGCTGTATCTCTCTAATGATTATACTGTCAGGTGAGTTCTAATCATGAAATTGACCATTTGGGTGCTCCTCTTTAGTTTGATACATCTTTGATTTTTAGTGTTGATTCAGTGAGACAGTATATACTTCTTATTTTGCTATACAGAAGACAATCCTGCAGAATATATTCAGCAGTGTGTTTGCTTAGTTCACATGAGCATAAAGGTGAAGCAGACAGACGAAGCTTAAGCATTCAGTTACATATGTCCCATCCTGAAGCAAAGAATCATGCCCTATCCCTATCAGTCATGAGTGTGGTTGTCACCATTATGTTGGCTAAGCATCTTTCTGACAGCCTGGATAGCTATCTTTTCCCCCAAAGTATGAGACTTTATTATCTTCTTGTTAACATTCTGCTTCCTTTTTTGCAAGCTTATCTTTATTTTTTTATTTCTTGCCTCCATTGGAGGGTAAATTCAATGGGAAAGAAAAAGCGGGCATCTAAGAAACTACATCACACAAGACAGGCATTCAAGGACATTAGGGTGTAGACTTATTCTTAGTTAGGTGGTGAGACACGATCAGATTACTTCAATATCAGTCTCAGGGCTGTCTAATCTGATGATAGTGATTATGAAATTTCATCACTTCTAATTGCACACTGCTTTAAGTGCACTCAGGGCCATGGCTTCAGATTTCTTTCAATGTCTTAAAGTCTTCTCGTAATGTTTTAGGATTTTCAAAGATGTTAATATCTGTAGTTGTAAAAATGAATGTACAAATACTTAAATTGTTACCTTGATTGTTTTATTTTATTACCTGAATCATGTTAGTGATAACACTTCTGCAATCCTCTCTGCCATCTGATATTTTAATGAATCTGATATTGTTTATATTATTATTTGTTATTTAGCTATTTAAGCTTTCCACACACAATTTTCTGTCTTCCTTTGCTTTCCTTGCCTAGAATGTTACCACAAGGTTAATTTCTTTCTTTTCATGCCTATAATGTTACCGCACAAGGTTAATTTCTCTACACCACCCAATCTGTTGATATGTCCTATACATTCATTTTTCTTTCGCTAATGTTCTTATGAGGGATCTAGCAACACCCGTAGTTGTCAATACCATATTGTTTGTTTTCTTCCCATCCATACCAACACGTTATAACACAATGCAACACGGTCTGCTGCATAAATTGGACAAATCACACACACACACAAATCATACACACACACAAATCATACAAACACACAAATCATACAAACACACAAATCACACACACACACAAATCATACAAACACACAAATCATACAAACACACAAATCATACACACACACAAATCATACAAATACACAAATCATACAAATACACAAATCATATAAACACACAAATCATACACACGCACAAATCATACAAACACACAAATCATACAAACACACAAATCATACAAATACACAAATCATACAAACACACAAATCATACAAACACACAAATCATACACACACACAAATCATACAAACACACAAATCATACACACACACAAATCATACACACACACAAATCATACAAATACACAAATCATACAAACACACAAATCATACAAACACACAAATCATACACACAAACAAATCATACAAATACACAAATCAGACAAACACACAAATCAGACAAACACACAAATCAGACAAACACACAAATCATACAAACACACAAATCATACAAACACACAAATCATACACACACACAAATCATACAAATACACAAATCAGACAAACACACAAATCAGGCAAACACACAAATCAGACAAACACACAAATCATACAAACACACAAATCATACAAACACACAAATCATACAAACACACAAATCATACAAACACGCAAATCATAGCTGTGGATGTCCAATTTTTCTGTTATTATTTGCAAACTGTCCGCTGAGAACATCATGTGGAATCTTTCCACCTGAGATGAAGTATAAATGACCAGGACATAACAATGTCCACTGTCTAAGAATTGAGTGCATGGATGTTTGACCAGTGTGTGGGAGCACTTCAATATTAGAAACAAATTTAATAAATGTCTCAAGACTACATGGAAATGTATCTTACCAGGAGCATCATTAATAGCAGCAGCCACCTCTTGTCTAATGGCTCTTTGTATGTCCATCTGAAGGTCAAAGGTCAGCTTCAGCATGTTTTTCATTTCATTCATCTGTGACCGGAGACTGACAATTTCCCTTGCCAGGTATGAGTTAGTCTAGATTCAATTTGTAAAAAAATAAACAGTTACAATATGCTGAAGTTACAACATTGCATAAGTGATCAGCAATTAAATGTTCAATTTACCATGGAGAGCATAGCTGCAAAATATCTACAGAGAAAAACAAATGCACTAAAGGTGCTGTAGTAGAGATATGTCCTTTACAGGTTCAGGAAACATAGCAGTACAGTGAAGCATTGGTGCATAGTGGTTAGAATACCTCTTACCAGCTCAGCTGTTTGTATTAATCTCTAGTAAAGAAGGCATTTTTGCCATCTGGTACAGCTCTCGGAAAATGGATACAACAATTTTCTCTATGAAAGTAATGGCGATGATGTCACCCCTTCTATCGTGGAGAAAATTAGTTTAATACTATATTCTCAACATGCAATAACACAATAACTACCTGTAGCAGAACTGATTTATGTTCATATTTTTCAACTCTAGGTGTGTCTATAATTCAAATTGTAGCTTTGCTAATTTTAAGCATACTTCTATGAATGATGTAAACTTGTGAAATAACCACAGATGTTGAGATATATTTAATTTTGTAGATATTACAGTAGACCTACAACACACGGATGAGAGAAATAAAGACTAAGATGAATATTATAGGGAGGACATGGAGGAAATAGCAGGAGACAGCAAAAATTAGGACGGCTTGGAGTCCGTTGGGGGATAAAGGCAAAAGATGAAGATATTATGGTGATTACAAGATTACAAGATGGAATAATTATGTAAAATAAATATTATGAAATTATCAATGTACAGCAAAATTCTCACTTTCTAAGGCATTCATGTCTTTTCTTTGTAATATTTCCAATTATGATTGATTGAGGAATCGACATCACAGCATTCGGGGCATTCCCATAAGTGCTCCGTCCCCATCCTCAGCAGCCAGCGAAGAGTTCCAACACTAATTGTACCAGAAGCAATCTGATTATAAGTCCGTCTCGCCTTTCCTCTGAGCGTTGAGCGTCAACCAGATCCCCTCGTCACTCCTCGCTGTCTCATTCTTGCCAGACCATGGTAATCCATTTGCTCGTCTGAGGTGTGCATATGCTCCCACAAGGCCACAACCACGTCTGCCTTGTCATGAATCAATACTCCACCAAGTTCTGCAGAGCCAGCCAATCTGTCCGCCTGTTCATTTCCCAGCACACCGGCATGCCCCGGAGAAAAGATCCAGGCGATGTTTGTCATCCATGACCTCCGAAGCGAAGCAAGCCACTCCGCACGAAGCCTGCCCGTCCTCACCTTCATCAGCATGCTTTCTGAGTCAGTTACAATCACGATGTGTGTGTATGTCGTATTCTCCATCAAGCGGAGAGCCGCAGTGACTGCCTCCGCCTCCATTCTTAAGCTGGATGTTGTGGTATCATATGCCAGGCTCTCCTGCCCCAAACATCGACTATTAGCTTTGGCTATGAACCCCCAGCCACTTCTCTCACCTCTTGACACCGAACCATCGGTGTGAATAATCACATCACCCGAGTGAGCATTGTCCTAAATTAGTTGCTGGATTTCCACTTCCGTGGCCCCTACTGGCCACTCCCTGCACTCCTGGCTTAATGTGATTATAACTCTGCACAAGTCTGACTGCTCCGCTGGCACTCTGACCCACTCCTCTCCACGCCTAAAGTTCTCCAAGGGGCACACCTGTCTGATCGTATCCTCCGCCTGAGCCATCCATGATTTCCCTCTTATCAGTCGCTGACCCTTAACTGTGCCCAGCGCCTCATGCAGTGGGTGGTCTGTGTCTGCAGCTACTCTGAGGTATGCCTTCGTCAGCATCACCTTGAGCCTACCAGCAACAGTCGGCAGACCAAGGATGTAACGCATGCACACTACTGGGGTGTCTCTGGTACATCCCAGAATGACCCGCATAGCTTCGTTCTGTATGCGCTCTAACTTCACCAGCTGACTCTCTGAGACAGTGAGCAGTCCTAATCCATAATCAACTACTGAGAGGATCAAGTGCTGGTATAGTGTGAAAAGCATTCTCTGCTCTGTGTCCATTGCAGCCATAGTTTTAAGTGCACTGAGTCCCTTTTGAGATCTTGTCACAACCGTCTCCACATGGTCCTTGAAGGAATATATTTTCAATTATAAGATGACATAATCCAATAATTTACACCGTGACTAATTTCATGTGTTTTCATTTATTTATATATCTATATTATTTTTAATTTGTTTTCAAATATTTTATAATACACCAGAATCACTGTAAATATTCAGTGCTCCATGTTGTTTACTGTCACCATCTATGTCTGGCATATCTGATATCTCTCAAAGCATTTTCCTAACCTTTAGCAGAAGCTAAGTGTGACGTGTGATGGAAATTCTTACCTGTACATGTGGGACAGAATGAGCACTGACACTCGTTACAGAAATATTGTCCCAGTTATCATTTTCCTGCACAGGAACAACACCCAGGTGGCTGAAGTCATTGCGCTGTACGCCCGTACGAGGTAGGGAGCTGATAAAATCTTGCACCGCTCTGCCATCGGTGCCTGAAGATGCTAAGTGATTCTAATAAAACAGAAGAAAATATTTTTCATTAACAAATGATTGACACCTTGCCATCTTGACAGACAATAGTTTGTCAAATGGAGTTATACACCTCCATAGCACTAAGCCTGGGCTGTATTTAGAGAAAATGTGTTGCAATAATTAATATCCACATCATAATTTCATTAAATAAATGAACATCTTGGATACTGCTATGAGGATGTGAACTGATAAAACACTTTCTTCTCTCAAAATTCTAAAGGTCTTTGGAGTGCTACCACTGCTGAAGTCGCATGAAATTTCAAAACCTGGCTGAGTCTAACCTTCTTCTGGCACATTATCAACATCATGTGCCTTGCCAAATGCCATAGGTGGCCTTCCACAACGCCCATCAACTTAGACCACCAAGCATCTTTTCTCTTTGTCAGCCCCTTCTACTGTTGATCTTTCCAGTTATGATGATGTCCTCCATTGTCTCTCTTCTCATCACATGACAAAGAACAATGTTTGTCTCTTTCTTATAGTTGTGTGTAATGTTCTACTTTCATTAACCTCTTCCAAGTAATCATTGTTACTTGCTCATTGGCCATCAACAATATTCATAACATTTAGGATTTGTCTTTATATACACTAAAATAAATTTTTGTAATACATATATTTCAAATAAACATGATGGAGGAATTCTTTTTAATCCATCCATCATGTGCCATGCCGGTAAGCGTGGGCGGTCATGTTCTGCTATCTCACTCGATCACCAGAGTCGTGGATCAGCTCAGTGTTTCTGTCTCGACCATGCCACGAGGCCAAGCCATCCAGGTATTTGCTTCTAGGTCTTCCTCTTGGTCTGTTCACTTCGATCTTACCAGTTGTCACCAAGTTCTCCAATTCATTTCTTCTCATAACATGCCCAAAAAATTTTGACTGTCTGCGTCTAATATCTCTAATCAGTTTACGATCTTCATTTGTTTCTTGAAGGACTTGTTCATTGGTCTTTCTAGGCTGTCCATGGTATTCTTTGCATTTTCCTCAGAAACCAATTTCTACAGCCATCAGATGTTTTTCAGCTTGACTGCTCATTGTCCAAGCTTCACATTCATATAAAAGTACAGGTTCTATGTAGCACCTCAACACTCTTTTTCTCGTTTCAATTGACATCTTTTTATTGGTCAGTATGTTTTTCATCTTGCTAAAGGCTACTTTTGCCATGGCGATTCTTGTTCTAATCTCTTCAAGGCATCTCCCATCAGATGTTATTACTGTTCCGAGATAATAGTACCTATTCACTTGTTGAAGAATATTCCTATTTACTTGTATATTACATTGTGGTATTTCATTCTTCCTAGTTCTTTCTTTTTAATGCATTATTAATATTAGTATTTTTCATCTGAAATCCAAAAGATCAAAACACTAATGCAGATAAGCCCACAATCAAGGGATTAGTTTTTGGAAAGCAAAATTTTGTCGAAAACCCCTTGGGGTCATGGCTAGATTGACCTAGTTTGGCAGGCAATTAGCCACTTTGCAGAGAGAGACCAACCTAGATCAGATAAAACCTGGTGCAATGAAGTCAATATTTTTGGTTTTAACCTTTTGTACACTGGAGAGTATTTTTCAATTAAATCAAGGCAAGTAACATTGTCCAAGTAGGCTTATTTTCTATGATTTGCTGCTGGAATAAGTGGTTCTTGTAGCTTGTATACGGACTTATTTGTTCTCTAACAAAGGCGGAAGCCGCAATAGCGCAGTGGCTAGCACGTTTGCTTATAGGTTCAGTGGTTTAAAAAAAACTGTCATTTACTGCCAATATAATAATACCTTGCGGTGTATGGTGGGGGGGGGGGGGTGTCTTGAGCCTGAGGAATTAAGGCCGCCAGGCTAGTGCAGTCACCGCCGTGAACTGTAAATTCCCCACTGAGGCAGTTAATTTGTTTCACCTTGAACTGTAAATTCCCCACTGAGGCAGTTCATTTGTTTCACCGTGAACTGTAAATTCCCCACTGAGGCAGTTAATTTGTTTCACCGTGAACTGTAAATTCCCCACTGAGGCAGTTAATTTGTTTCACCGTGAACTGTAAATTCCCCACTGAGGCAGTTAATTTGTTTCACCGTGAACTGTAAATTCCCCACTGAGGCAGTTAATTTGTTTCACCGTGAACTGTAAATTCCCCACTGAGGCAGTTAATTTGTTTCACCGTGAACTGTAAATTCCCACTGAGGCGGTTAATTTGTTTCACCGTGAACTGTAAATTCCCACTGAGGCAGTTAATTTGTTTCACCGTGAACTGTAAATTCCCACTGAGGCAGTTAATTTGTTTCACCGTGAACTGTAAATTCCCACTGAGGCAGTTAATTTGTTTCACCGTGAACTGTAAATTCCCCACTGAGGCAGTTAATTTGTTTCACCGTGAACTGTAAATTCCCCACTGAGGCAGTTAATTTGTTTCACCGTGAACTGTAAATTCCCCACTGAGGCAGTTAATTTGTTTCACCGTGAACTGTAATTCCCCACTGAGGCGGTTAATTTGTTTCACCGTGAACTGTAAATTCCCACTGAGGCGGTTAATTTGTTTCACCGTGAACTGTAAATTCCCACTGAGGCGGTTAATTTGTTTCACCGTGAACTGTAAATTCCCACTGAGGCAGTTAATTTGTTTCACCGTGAACTGTAAATTCCCCACTGAGGCAGTTAATTTGTTTCACCGTGAACTGTAAATTCCCACTGAGGCAGTTAATTTGTTTCACCATGAACTGTAAATTCCCACTGAGGCAGTTAATTTGTTTCACCGGGAACTGTAAATTCCCACTGAGGCGGTTAATTTGTTTCACCGTGAACTGTAAATTCCCACTGAGGCAGTTAATTTGTTTCACCGTGAACTGTAAATTCCCACTGAGGCAGTTAATTTGTTTCACCGTGAACTGTAAATTCCCACTGAGGCAGTTAATTTGTTTCACCGTGAACTGTAAATTCCCACTGAGGCAGTTAATTTGTTTCACCGTGAACTGTAAATTCCCACTGAGGCAGTTAATTTGTTTCCACCGTGAATCTGTAATTCCACTGAGGCGGTTAATTTGTTTCACCGTGAACTGTAAATTCCCACTGAGGCGGTTAATTTGTTTCACCGTGAACTGTAAATTCCCACTGAGGCAGTTAATTTGTTTCACCGTGAACTGTAGATTCCCACTGAGGCGGTTAATTTGTTTCACCGTGAACTGTAAATTCCCACTGAGGCAGTTAATTTGTTTCACCGTGAACTGTAAATTCCCACTGAGGCAGTTAATTTGTTTCACCGTGAACTGTAGAATTCCCACTGAGGCAGTTAATTTGTTTCACCGTGAACTGTAGATTCCCACTGAGGCAGTTAATTTGTTTCACCGTGAACTGTAATTCCCACTGAGGCAGTTAATTTGTTTCACCGTGAACTGTAGATTCCCACTGAGGCAGTTAATTTGTTTCACCGTGAACTGTAAATTCCCACTGAGGCAGTTAATTTGTTTCACCGTGAACTGTAGATTCCCACTGAGGCAGTTAATTTGTTTCACCGTGAACTGTAGATTCCCACTGAGGCAGTTAATTTGTTTCACCGTGAACTGTAGATTCCCACTGAGGCAGTTAATTTGTTTCACCGTGAACTGTAGATTCCCACTGAGGCAGTTAATTTGTTTCACCGTGAACTGTAGATTCCCACTGAGGCAGTTAATTTGTTTCACCGTGAACTGTAGATTCCCACTGAGGCAGTTAATTTGTTTCACCGTGAACTGTAGATTCCCCACTGAGGCAGTTAATTTGTTTCACCGTGAACTGTAGATTCCCCACTGAGGCAGTTAATTTGTTTCACCGTGAACTGTAGATTCCCACTGAGGCAGTTAATTTGTTTCACCGTGAACTGTAAATTCCCCACTGAGGCAGTTAATTTGTTTCACCGTGAACTGTAGATTCCCACTGAGGCAGTTAATTTGTTTCACCGTGAACTGTAGATTCCCCACTGAGGCAGTTAATTTGTTTCACCGTGAACTGTAGATTCCCACTGAGGCAGTTAATTTGTTTCACCCGTGAACTGTAGATTCCCACTGAGGCGGTTAATTTGTTTCACCGTGAACTGTAAATTCCCCACTGAGGCAGTTAATTTGTTTCACCGTGAACTGTAAATTCCCCACTGAGGCAGTTAATTTGTTTCACCGTGAACTGTAAATTCCCCACTGAGGCAGTTAATTTGTTTCACCGTGAACTGTAAATTCCCCACTGAGGCAGTTAATGTGTTTCACCATGAACTGTAAATTCCCCACTGAGGCAGTTAATGTGTTTCACCGTGAACTGTAAATTCCCCACTGAGGCAGTTAATTTGTTTCACCGTGAACTGTAAATTCCCCACTGAGGCGGTTAATTTGTTTCACCGTGAACTGTAAATTCCCCACTGAGGCGGTTAATTTGTTTCACCGTGAACTGTAAATTCCCCACTGAGGCGGTTAATTTGTTTTCACCGTGAACTGTAAAATTCCCCACTGAGGCAGTTAATTTGTTTCACCGTGAACTGTAAATTCCCCACTGAGGCAGTTAATTTGTTTCACCGTGAACTGTAAATTCCCCACTGAGGCAGTTAATTTGTTTCACCGTGAACTGTAAATTCCCCACTGAGGCAGTTAATTTGTTTCACCGTGAACTGTAAATTCCCCACTGAGGCAGTTAATTTGTTTCACCGTGAACTGTAAATTCCCCACTGAGGCAGTTAATTTGTTTCACCGTGAACTGTAAATTCCCCACTGAGGCAGTTAATTTGTTTCACCATGAACTGTAAATTCCCCACTGAGGCAGTTAATTTGTTTCACCGTGAACTGTAAATTCCCCACTGAGGCAGTTAATTTGTTTCACCGTGAACTGTAAATTCCCCACTGAGGCAGTTAATTTGTTTCACCGTGAACTGTAAATTCCCCACTGAGGCAGTTAATTTGTTTCACCGTGAACTGTAAATTCCCACTGAGGCAGTTAATTTGTTTCACCGTGAACTGTAAATTCCCACTGAGGCAGTTAATTTGTTTTGCGTGTTCACTCACTTTGATCTCAAGCATAATCCATACATATGCTACTACTTCTAGTACAGTTCATTGATGTCTGAGAGTGGATTAGCTTTCCCTATTACCATATTACCCTACTGCCATCAGGTGAACCCACTCAGACTTCTGAGATACTTGTAATGTACGTCCCCAAGTCATGGATGAGAAGTCAATATTTTAGTCCAACTGACCGGTCTAGAGGATGAACTCACTACCTCGGTATCAGTACACTGGAAGTTTAAGAAAAAGTGCTCTTTTTAATTCGGCCAGGCTGACCTCCAGACACGTTATTAAATTGCCAAGTTGACCCAGCCTAAACTTGGTTACACGAAATGTCCTTTATAGTAGTGGCGGCCGACGTGATATTGATTATATCACCTAGCGAGTGTGAAATGATCTATTAAAATATGGGGCTAGCACTATATACTATATATCTTATACGCCTCAGGGTGTGTGTGTGTGTGTGTGTGTGTGTGTGTGTATATATATATATATATATATATATATATTATATATATAGTATATATATATATATATATATATATATATATATATATATATATGATATCTTTTCTACATATAACCAAGATTCTAGTAGTACCTGGGCAATCATCTCTAATACTGTCCTGAACTCTCCCCCCAGAGTTGATGAGACAAGTCGAGAATGCAGCAATTCACTAATTTCTCCAACAATCTCCTCCCGCTGAAGACTTGTGATATCATTCCATGTAATGCTGTACATTTGAAAAAAACAAAACAAACAAATTAATTTAAGTTTTTGAACCAGTCAGCAGACACCTTTGTTTTACTAGATTAATTAAGTAGCAAATACATCAAAACTGCTTATTTTAATGTTTTTCTACATTAATCCTCTCTCTCTTTTTCTCTCTCTCACATACAAGCTTACATATATATTTACTACACAATGAACCAATAAAATTAAACAGATATTAGTAGAAAAAAACAGGCTACATAATTTAAATATCAACTGTATTTTTTTTCTTCAAAACAACCACACATACACATACACATTACGACAAATATAATTAGCTACAGAAAGTAAACAAATTCACAAAGATAGTAGTTTTTAACTTGTTACCGCAGTCTGTGGGAAGCCATGCCTGATGGTCAGGGCATTGGAGGTAGACATTTATATTTTTTTTAATTTTCAGATGTAAATTAAAAACGGCTTTATCTGTGCTGTTTTCTTTTTTATAGTAAAGTATTTGGTTTCTTCTTCTTCTTCTTCTTCTTCGTTCATCCGGAGTTTTTTTTCCGGATGTGATTGCGTTGTGCCTTTTTACAGCAGAGCTGCGTTATTGCGCCGTTAGGCCGACACATCCGACTTCTGCGGGCATTTGTTGACCGGGTTAACCTTCCCGGGGGTTTCTTAGGACGTTTGACTCTCACTGTTGTGGTGTTATCCCCCATCCCAGCTGGTCCATATAGAACAGCCAAAGATCCTGGTCAGCCCTCAAGGGAAGGCAGGGGCAGACCATGGGCATCCCCCGCCATCCAAGGAGGCTTCCATACTTGCAGAGCCGATACATAGCGCTCTGGTACTGGGCTCACCCAAGGAATCGTCACGTCCTGCACATGGCTGCTTAGCCTCACCTCCGTATATTGGGCCTTCCGTTCACCATGGGCTGTTCTTCTGGAAACCAGAAGTATGCAGTCTGCAGATGACATCCACACAGTGAGCTTTCGATTCGGACTTTCCATGTAATGGATTTGCTATCCAAGCAATATTCCATTTCGTGCCACTAGGACACTTTTCCACCTTTTATGAAGTCCACACAGTGGGCTTTTGATTAGGACTTTCCACGTAATGGATTTGCTATCCAAGCAATATTCCATTTCATGCCACTAGGACACTTTTCCACCTTTTATGAAGCCCACACAATGGGCTTTTGATTCGGACTTTCCACGTAATGGATTTGCTATCCAAGCAATATTCCATTTCGTGCCACTAGAACACTTTTCCACCTTTTATGAAGCCCACACAGCAAGCTTTCGATTTGGACTTTCCACATAATGGATTTGCTATCCAAGCAATATTCCATTTCATGCCTCTGGGTCTTCATGCACCTTTAAATGTCAACCTGTATGCAGTTAAAGTAAGCTGCGGTCAACTTGAGCTTGTTGATATCTCCATAGAGCTTGTCCTCAAATGAAGCAGGTGTGGGCCAAAATATCTTTCTCTGTTCTGCATACGTTGGGCAATCCTGCAGCAAATGTTTTGCTGTCATTTTTCCAGTTCTACAATTACATTCATCGGTATCTCCTATCTTTAGTTTATTGAACAAGTGGTATTTCAGCCTGTTATGTCCTGTGCGGAGTCTGAAGATTGCTACTTGTTCTCTTCGGTCGAGTTTGTAATATGCATCATCCTTCTGATGGCCTGGATGCTCTGATTCCCATTTGGTTCTATAAGTGCTTTTTATCAACCTCTTTGCCTCATTATAGGTTATGTCTATGTCAGGCTGTGGTAGTCGTCCGCCCTCTTTTGCCAGTCTGTCAGCCTCTTCGTTTCCAGGTATACTGCAATGTGATGGGATCCACTGTATTACAACTTTTTTGGATTTCTGGCATAGACCATGGAGTGCTGCTCTTAGGTCAGTTAGTTCTGTGCTGTTATTGCTCTTCAGTATTGAGACAACTGACTTTGCATCTGTGAAGATAGCTATTTGCTTCTCTTTATTTTCCTCCATCAGGAGCATTTCTGCTGCAGTTTTCAAAGCCTCTACCTCCGCTTTGAAGTTACTTGAAAATTTTCCAGTTGCCATTGAATGTGTTTTTTTCACTCCATTTTTTAAATTTAGGAGAATTCCTCCTCCTCCATTCTCTATTGAATTTTTGGCTGATCCATCTGTATATGCATGGGTCCAATTCCTGCTTGGGTAATGTTCTTTTATGTAGTTTAGGGTTATTTCTCTTCTTTCGGTTTCATGCTGAGTGTTCTTTTTCTCAATACCAGGAATGTTTTCTATCATCTCAGGCAGTTGCTGCTGTCTCCAAGCTGGGAACTTGTGTGCATTGTGTATGGGCTTGACTGTTGATATGTTAAGTATAGGATCTGCCCTAATCCTTCGTTTTGCAGTTTCTACAAAGTTGCTACGCTTCAGTCTTCCCTTTCCAAAACCATTAAATCTGTTGTACATAGGGTGGTCTGTCAATCTTCTAAATTTTTCTGCTTGTTGCTGGGCTCTGCTATCTCTTCTATCCTGCATTGGTTGTAAACAAGTGATCTTTTCTAGTTCATTAATAGGCGTTGTCTTCAGGCTTCCAGTTATGATTCGCATTCCTTGGTTTTGGACTCTACTTATTTTGTTAAAGTTTGACTTAGCTGCTGTTGCCCAAGCTGCAATGCCATATTCCAGTACTGGCCTCACCCGTCCAGTATATAACTTCTTGAGAACTTTCTCATCTGCTCCCCACGTTGTACCAGCAAGCTTTTTCATGATTGCCTTTCTCTGCCTTGCTCTTGTTCGATTTTTCTCAACCTGTGTCTTCCATGTCAGGCGACGATCAAAGGTGACTCCTAGATAGTTTGGATTTTCTTCATGGCGCAATATTTTTCCATTCAATACCAGCTTAGGTTGCTGAGTTTTATTTGAGAGGGAGAACACTGTGCATGTTGTTTTCTCCTCACTTATCTTCACTAGCCATGATTTTGACCAGTCCTCTAGCGCTAATAAGGCTTGCTGTATTCTGCTGTTAGCTGTACTAATATATTCTTCAGATGTCCATATGGCTAGGTCATCTGCAAAGGAGGATGTGTGTACTCTGGCTGGAAAATTTTCTGTGATGTCATTTATATATGCTAGGAATAATGTTGGTGAAAGAACTCCTCCTTGGGGGACACCTTGCTCCAGCAGCATCATTTTGCTTGTTTGTCCTTGTACTTTTGTCCTGGCAGTTCTGTTCTCAAGGTAGTGGCTGATCCATTTATACATTTTTCCACAAACATGCATGTTTTGCAGTTTTACTTTCAGTCCTTCCTTCCATACTTTATCAAATGCTTTTTCTAAATCTATCCAGACTGCTAGTGTGTGCTTTTTCTCTTGGAAGGCATCCTCTATTTCCTGAGCTATATAGGTTATTTGATCTTCAGTGGATCTGTACTTTCTGAATCCTGCTTGGTGTGGTGTTAAGAGTTTGTTTTCTTCCAGATGCCATGTTAGCCTGCCATTGATAATGCGTTCCATTAATTTTCCTACACAGCTAAGTAGACTGATAGGTCGATAGCCATTTGGTTCTTCCAGGTCTTTTCCTTTCTTTGGGACTGGTATTAGTATAGCTTCCTTCCATGCCTGTGGGACTATTCCTCTCTTCCAGCTGTTATTTAGGACTGCTAGTAGTTTCTTTTTTGCCTTGTTGCCTAGTCCTATTAGCATTTCATTTGTGATTCCATCCTTTCCTGGTGATTTCTTCTTTTTTAGGGTATTCATTGCCTGTTCCATTTCTTCCATTGTTAGATTTGCCATCATATATTCTGCTGCTGTCTCTGTATTTCTATGATGTATCTGTTTGTCTTTGATTGCTTTCTTCTGTTCGGTTGTAATATCAATGTGGTTTGCATTTGCATAGTGTTCCATTAGTGCATTTGCAGCCTTTTTTCCTGTAAGCAAGGCATTTCCTTGTTTAATTGTTATTTGTTTGTTTCTAGGTCCTTCATTGTTCATGGCTTTCACTAGTTTCCATAGTTTGTTTCCATCCCTGTCAAAATTCAGGTTTTCTGTTTTTTCCCTCCAACAATCTCTTGTTGTTTGATTTACTGTTCTTTTATATTTTGCTGAGATGGCTTTGAGAGAGATATTCGCTTCAATTGTTTGTTCTCTCTCTGCTGTCTTCCTGGCATCTTCAACTTTGTCCTCCAAACTTTGTAGTTCTTCAGTCCAGTATGGTTTGTAATTTTTCCTCGCTCCTCTAGGAATGGACTCAGTGGCTGCCTGTATTATCGCTCTGTTTAGACTTTCCACCATTTGCTTTATGTTGCCATATCGTGTATTTATGTTTTCACAATATTTGTCTGTTAGTATGGCAAATCTGTCCCAATCTGCTCGTTTGTAATTCCAGCGGGGCAAGGGCTTTTGCTCCTGTGGAACATACTCCATATTCATTACAAGCTTGATTGGTCTGTGGTCACTACCTGCTAATTGGTCCAGCACATGGCGATCGATTTTGTGGAGGATGTCTCCTGTGCAGAAAGCTAAGTCTGGAGTAGAAGTGGTAAGCCATCTTCTGGAGTAGAAGCTCGGTGTGTCATCCGCTTTGTTGAGTAGATGGAGATTTGAGTCTATTTCCCAGTCCTCCAATTCATCTCCTCTTTTGTCAGTATCTGGGTATCCCCATCTTTCTGAACGGCTATTAAAGTCTCCGACAATAATGCAGTTTGTGTCAGTTATTTTCATGTTTGAGAGTGTAAGGTCCTTATCTGCTGGGCTATACAGATTGTAGATTCTTATTTTCACGTCCTTTATCATTATATCAACACCTATAATTTCTGTTTGGTTGTCAGAGATCACAGATACTTCGCTGCAAGGTATTGTATTTCGTGTAAGTATTAGAACTCCTCCTTTATGTCCTTCGCGGTCGAAACGTGTGGCCTGATATCCTCTGACTGAAAATTTGCGATTGGCATTGAGGTGTGTCTCTTGAATGCATGCCACATCTATTCTATCTTTATGAAGACGCTGTGTCAGGGATTCTTTCTTGTTATAAACTCCTTCGGCATTCCACTGTAGTATGTTGAGTGTCCTTGGTATTTGGTCAATAGCTCTTAACCTACTCCTCTGTGCCTTGACTCCACAGCACAGGGGAAGGTGACCACCAGTAGTCATGGGTGGACCCCCTCGAGGCAGGGGGCCCGGCACTATCACCGCCTGATGGGACTTCACGGGATTAGCACCATAACGATTAATTTTCATCTGTGGCATCATGAAATGATAAAGTTACGTTGCACTTCTTTGTCAAGCTTGTGGCTCAGTACATCCGATTTCGACAAGCACTTTTCGGGATACTTTCCCTAGCCTTTGACTGTCCCCAGTCTACCTACAAGGCAGCAGGTTTGTGCGTCACTTCGTCTGGTCCCTCTCCCTTGACCTGTCCGACATGGGTGACCCTACCAGTAGCAGTGCTACCGTCGGCATAGCTCTTGGGGTCATTGGAACGCACAAGCCCCTCTACCTCGTCAAGGTGGACGCACGGCAGAGGGGTATTTGGTTTGACCATGCAAGTAGGTTACCAACTAACAGTATACTACATCAAGCAATGATGTACAGGCCAGAGGGAAGCTGAGGAAGATGCCAACCACATAAACTATGGACGCAGGGAATAACAGAATCCATGGGAATATCGATACACGAAGCCCATAAGCTGGCACTCTCCCGCTGTTTATACTTCACCTCGAGACCGCAAGGTACAAGAGGAACATGATGAAATGAGATGAGATGAGAGAGATGATGAGATAAGTATTTCCAGGGGGACTTTGTGTTTTTTTTTATGCATAACATCATACACTCTAAAAAGGTTAGACTAAATGTGAAAACTTTGCTACAGTATTTGCACTGGAGAGGTGGAAAAACTATAGTTACTCATAAAGGTTAAAAATAAAGGAAGTTTATATAATCTGTCTTTAACTTGTAAAAGTAAGACTTATAAGCAAGTATACAATTTAACAAATCAAATGCACAATGTAAAAATAAAGAGATATATGTAAGGAAGAACTAACTTTCCATTTGAAGGTTCTGGTTGTTCGCTGATTGTTCTGTCTTCTTGTGAATCAACCGTTCTTGGAAATCCCTGAGATCTTGGTGATGATGAATTTGCTGTTTCTTCTGGTGGAGAGGTTGTGTCTTCTACTTCTTCATAATCGCTATCAATGTCTGTTAATAAAAATATTTTATGTTGACATCCTTCATACTGTTAACATTATAATAAGAAGTGCTTTACATAGGGATCAAAAGAGGGGGTTGGCTGCTGCCAAGCTGATACTGGAGTTCAAATAAAAGCCAAATATGACTAGGAAGCTTGACAAAATGAAAAACATGCATAAGCAAATGTTTTAACTAAAGTCTTTATCAATGGACAGGAATAACAAAACAATAATAATTTTTTTTTTAAACAACAAAGAAACAGATAAAACATAAAAATGCTTATCTGGACATCAAAGAGGTGGTGCATTTAACATAAATACTAGGAACGGAAAATGGAGATAAAGAATGAGAAAGTGTAGGAAATTAAAAGGACTAGAAACAACTGAAAAATAATATGTGCGCGCGCACACACGCACATACACACACACATATATACACACACACACAATCACATATTCACAGATAAGATATATTTATATAACAAACACATATATATATATATATATATAAATAAATATATGCATATTCTTTACAATGCATCTGTGCTCTCCTGAATTCATCTGTACATTACACTATAAGTAATTTTATGTCTTTACAAACAGGTTTCTTTTATTAGACTACTTGTACTATAATCACCTTGTTCATAAGAGCTTCTAGCACTAGAAAAGCTGTCATTCGACTCTGTACTGATTTGTCTTGTAAACTGAGGTCTAATTTCCGGCGTCTGTATGGCATCAGGGACTGTGAAGGTACAAAAATAATAAATCAGCATGCACAGTATATTTTTTTAATGAAAAAATGTATACTATATAAGATAATGATGTTCCTATGCTCACTTACTTGCCATATTCTCATCACCAACGCAGAAAAATGTCCAATAAGCTTATGAATAATAATGTGGAATGTATCAAATGACAGCTATATATTTGCTGTGGGCATGTCAAACATCTGAAGAGCAATGAAGATGCATTGTACTTTGGTCCATTACTAGATAACTATGAAGATACCAATGACTGCTGCCTTATTTAAACAGATTCAAGTTGTCACTTGTTGAAAGTGTATGAAGAAAGTTAAAAAGTTAGTTGCATATCCTTTACAGGACATTGCAGTCAACTCCAGCATTTTTGGCTGATTGTGATTCCTGGGCAAGTTTATGTTCAGTATTTTACCATTGCTTTCTGAATGACCGGCACGTATACCATTGTATAGAAACCAATGCAAGGCTGTTTGGTTCCAAATCACCCTTAGCTGTGATTTCAATGTGGCATGCTGGATTACAAATTACATTCGTAACCCCTTTGCCACAGAGTGAAGATGGAGAAGACAATTTAACTGAGCTAAAACACTGAACAATAACACTAGTGTTTTTTTAATGGTCACATACCAGGTGTATCTGTTAATGTTTGGACTACATTATTGCCGGCTGTTCCAGAAGATGTCCAAGTACGGGTAGAGTTATGGTTATTTGCTGCAGCAGCATTCACTGGCTGCCTGTTTGTCAAACTGCCACGGACAATGTTCTCCAGATGCCGTCTAAAAGCTGCTGACTGAAGTACTGAAGACACTGGTCGTAATTCTACAACAGCTTGCACCTGTAAACAGAAACAAAAATTAAGTCAGACAACATATTGTGTTTACTTTATCCTAAAAAAGTAAAAAGCTGGCACATTACACTGACAATGGAATGAGCTTGATCAGACGAAGGTTTGATGCCTGCACTTGCCGTCCTAACTAATTCACAAAATCCTACATCGGAATGCCCCAAATTACCTTTGGCCATTGTTTGAATATAATGCTAGACACAGTAAACGATTAAATATATTACACATTCCAAAGCCTAGGATAGACTTATACAAAACAAGCTTAACGTACTCTGCAGCTCAGCTGTGGAACAATCTTCCACATGAAATAAAAGACATTACCAATCCCTACACATATAATCGCAAATTATTTGAACACTGTCTCAGTACGGATTATCTTCCCCCTTAATAATAGAAATAATAAAAATAATAAAACCCTAGTATAACAGCCAGTCCCCTTTTGGTAGGCCAGTATATTCCACATGGCTAATAACAAGTGTCACACCAGTTATTACTATTACTGAGTCATGTAATATTGATTTTTCATTTTCCACATGCCTTTATAATGCATATCTTTTAAATTGTTGCTGTTTTCAGTTAGCCTTGAATGATGTGTGAATGGTATAATGTATGAAAGAGAGTGATAAAAGGGCAGAATGTTAGACGGGCCTGCGTGTCCAATTCTTAACCCTTTCAAAATAAAGTTTTGTTGTTGTTATTGTTGTTGTTGTTGTCCTCTACACGAGGGAACGACTGGTCACCGCTTCCTCGGTCCTAAAAGATGTGATGGTCCTAGCACTTCACATTCCTACAGCAGGTTCCTGCTATCGAACTTTTTAATATCAGTAAATATTTACAGAATAAAAGCCAACAGAATATTTTAAGCATGTAAATCTTTACATTGATGTGGAGGTCAATAGGATACCACATTAATTTTATGTAATAAGTTTATCATTATCCATTGTTTGCCGGCCGGTGTGTACAATCATGCTTCTCAGCAAATTGCGATCTCTGATGGCATGGATCAATTCATGTGTTCACTCCCTTCCATGGCATGACTATAAGACTGTCAAGAATTTTCTCACACTGTCTTCCTCTATCTCTCCACAAATCTTTCTGGTTGTCATGAAATGTTTCAGGTTTTGTCTTCTCATGTGGCCAAAAAATGATGACTGCTTCTTTCTGATGTTTGTGATAAGTTGTCATTGCAACTTAGCTTCCATAAAGATTTAAATATTGAGCACAACCTACTACTGGCAACGCCGATCGCATTCTGGTATGAACCTAAGGCCTATCCACGTCAATATGGAAGCACTAAAAAAAAATCCATAAAGATGTCTAGATTGCTCATTTTGGCTGTCCAATTAATTTTCTAATAACACCACATCTCCAAGGCTTCTACGGATTTTTCCGCCTGTTTACCAATTGTCCAGGATTCGCAGCAGTATGTTAAAATTGGTTCTAAGTAACATGCAAGAACTTTTTTTCTGACTTTCAAGGACAAGAATTTATTGCACAAAATAAATAAGTTTACATGCAGTCACAAAACTAGGTTTATGGTGGAGTCACATGTTCACACCACTTCATGCCAAGTCTCTGGACTTATAGTCTGACACGACAAGAACAATAATGTGTTGCTGAATATTCTGAGACGTCTCTATAATGAGATGGTAGTACATGCACTTACTAGCATATATATCCATCCATCATGTGCCATGCCGGTAAGCATGGGCGGTCATGTTCTGCCATCTCACTCGACCACCAGAGTCGTGGATCAGCTCAGAGTTTCTGTCTTGACCACAAGGCCAAGCCATCCAGGTACTTGCTTCTAGGTCTTCCCCTTGGTCTGTTTCCCTCAATCTTACCAGTCGTTACCAAGTTCTCCAATCCATTTCTTCTCATAACATGTCCACAAAATTGTGACTGTCTACATATATATATTGGTGTTCAAAACCCTGTGAGATGCTCCCATTGGTCTTGGCTAGGCCAATCTGAACAGTGTCATCATCATCATCATCATGATGTGCCATGCCTAGAATCATTGACAGTAATGGTTTCCCAGCCACATGATCACCAGTCTTAGATCAGGTCTGTGTTGATGTCTTAGTTATGCCATGTAACCAAGCCACCCAGGTTTATTACCTCTTTGTCATCCCCTTGCTCTTTTCCCATTAAGTTTGCCACTTGTCACTAAGTTTTCAAGTTTATTTTTCCTCTAACATGGCCATAAAATGTTGACTATCTACATCTAACTTCTTCAATCAATGTAATGCTTTTCATTTGTTACTTGTAGGACTTTCTCATTAGCTTTTCTGTATATTCATGGTATTCTTTGCATTTTCCTCAGAAACTACATTCCTACTGAATGTTTCTCAGATGTTTCTCAGCTTGTCTGCTTATTGTCCATATTTCACATGCAAACAACAGTAAGGGTTCTACATAGCACAGTCATAATTATGCTAAAATAAAAGGAGGCTACAAAGTACCTTTACATACCTGGTTAGACAAGAACTGATTAACTGTTTAAGACCCAGAAAGTCAAAGCAACTACCCAAAGGAGGGAGCAATATTGATACAACAAACCATGGGGACCAAATTTACATAGCTTGTTAAAACAATAAATACACTGCCAGATTTCTTAGCATTTGCTGACTAAACTTAAGAGGTGCAACCACATATCTTTTAGTTATTTGTTTCGCTCTGAACTCAAGCATAGTCCATACACATATTACTAGTTCCAGCGCACTGGACTGATTTTTTTGTGTGGATTAGCTTTCCCTATTGCCAGTGTCCCTCACCATCAGGTGAACCCACTGCCGACTTCAGAGGTACTTGTAATTTACATCCCCAAAGTCAAGGACGTGAAGTCAACATTTTAGTCCAAATGACCGGTGTCCGGTACTGAACCCGCTACCTCGGCCTCAGCACACCAGATGTTTAAGGACGATTATCCATTCAGCCATGCTAACCTCCACAATCACATGGATTGGTACATACAAAGAATATGCAAAGACAGAGAGTACTGAAATGTTAAATAGAACCTGTTTAACTGTATTTCAATGCATAATGGAATATGAATGAGGAAGTAGCTTAAGAACAACGGCTATGTGGTTTCTGATATGAATGTTGCAAAGACCTTGGACTGCCAGAGTAACTATCACTTGCAACGATAACAACGTTACAGTGTTCTTTGGTCATGTAATGAGAGTGTTCTTTGGGATTGGAAACCATGGAAAGATTAGTGGGAGAAAGGGCAGAGATATACTGAGAGAAATAATGCTGGATTCGCTGAGATGGTGGCATATCATCAACAAAGTTGATCCAAAGAGCTAGATCTGTGGGGTGACATGAACACCTATACCAGCTGGCAAGACTCATGATGATGATGACATGCAATGTTGATTGGGACAGAAAGAGGTGTCATGCTCATTAAACAATGCCCCTTGGGAAGCAGACCTGCCTAGAATATCTCTAAATGGGCAAGAAATGCAAAGAAGTGATAAATTAAAACATCTAAGTTTGACATTTGATCATTTTCTGTTCTATAGGTATCTTCTTCTTCTTCTGCGTTCATCCGGAGTTTTTTTTCGGACGTGATTGCGTTGTGCCTGTTTACAGCAGAGCTGCGTTCTTGCGCCGTTAGGCCGACACATCCGACTTCTGCGGGCATTTGTTGACCAGGGTTAACCTTCCCAGGGGTCCTATAGGTATCATGTAGAGCAGTCAATTATTAAATGTAAATATGGACTAGAAGCAGTGAACATGGAATAGAGACTACCTTATTGTTCTACTATCTAGTCCTCTCAGTCATTGAACATTGTCTGAGTTTTTGAATTATATATTCACAGTGTGAAACAGCTGAACAAGTCTAGAATGAAGGCACGTGAAATGTCTTGGGTTGTACATGAGATACCCCATAAGAACGATGAGATTTATGCTTGGGCTCATATTAGTTATGTCTACACTTGTACTGGCACAGGGCAAGGTCTACATGCGAGTCACCACTGATGACAGACAGCCACTACATGGTAACTTTAATCATTTGACACGAAGTCAAATAAACAGGAAAGTCATGGATGGCGCAGCCAGAAGATACTATTGGGTAGGGTAACTCAGTAAAGCAGATATGCAGGGGGCAAGAATGTATTGACAGCGGAAGATCCAAGAACAGCTTCCACCAAGTTATTATATTGGACAGAGAGTGGTGTAATAGGTTGGCAGAACTGGATGTTCTACAAACTGATAGATGGAAATATCAACAGAGATGGTTCAATGGAAGCGACCAATGGTTCTGTGGATTACTGACAGAAATCTGACTAGGCATTCTCAGCTAGATCCAAAGGGAAGGTCGGTGCTGAGCATTATGGAGCCTATAGGTCAACAACCTCAAGTTTAAAGATGAAGGTCTCTACAATCACCTCTGAGATAGCTAGCAGGTACTCGAGTAACCAGGGCAAAGATAACCTCAGTTTCATTATAGTGTCTGATTCTCAGTCCATATTTATTATTATGTAAAGTTCAGAATGGGCAGATGTGGTATGCATGGCTAGCAACCATGGACACTTCACTCTTTCAAGGACTCACATAGACATGTCCACGTCAATGAGCTGGCCGATCTGTTAACTTCAAGCGTGTCTGCATTTGGAATGTTCACAATGGAAAAGTGAACTATTTTGAAGACTGTCTGTGAAAGACTGCTATTGAAGACACAATAACAGATGAAACAACATATTTAAGGACGTCTGCGCTTGGATTTAAGTGTACTTCCAACAACCAGAGATTATGAGTGGACAATCTGGGCGTGTTTACAAGTGTTACTGCTACTGGAAAGATCAGTATCTCTCTCTTACTTGGGACATTTGCTGAGGGGGCGTAGTGTCTATGAGAGTGCTATGTCAATTATTAAAACACATAATCCGGATGTTGCTGTAGATTTACACAACACTGCATATAATAAAACTAATACATTTGTTACAATTTAATATTTACATGAGCAAGTCCAAAATAACTCAGGAATCAGCTGTCTATATATATATATATATATATATATATATATATATATATATATATATATATATATATATATAATTATATATATATATATATATATATAATTATATATATATATATAATTATATATATATATATATATATATATATATATATATATAGAGAGAGAGAGAGATGAGAGAGAGAGAGAGAGAGAGAGAGAGAGAGAGAGAGAGAGAGAGAGACAGAGAAAGAGAGAGAGAAAGAGGGGGGAGAGAGAAAGTGTGACAGAAGACTAAAAGTCCAAAATAAGCATTTGCAATTGTAAAGATAAATCTCAGAATAAGCGTAAAATCAATGATGAATTAATGAAACTAATCAACGCACCTCAACAATAACTGCCTCTGGTCGATGTTTCTCAACACTGTCAACATTAGCAGGGATATTATTCCCCTTCCCTGATGATGCCTCCGATGACGTTAAAGGGTCCTGAAATCCCACCCTATGTTTCTCCATAAACTGCTGGAGATTTTCACGATGACTCTGGCCTGTGACTGGTCTTCGCCCATGTTCTATATTTCTAAGTTCATACATTAAATCAGTTTTCGTGCGTTCAAGAAAACGCTCCATGGTTGTGCAATCTGCCTCGGGTGCTTCTGTGACAGAAGAATTGTCTGAATCTGTGGATGAACGGCTTGTGGCCATAGCTTTTTATTATATAGATGTTGTTGTCGTTACAACTGTCAATGCTATAATATGGGCGTATTAAATATAGCTGCTTATATTTTAAATAACATGTCCATTTCCTGTACGGGTAAGTTTCTATATTTGTGCAATGCGTCAGTTTTCCCCGGACTTACACCTGTTTCCTGGAAATTCATAATCCGAGCTATCTGATTGGAGGTTATTTTTAGTGCTCTTAGTAATCTCACACAACTTATATTTGAACAACAAAATAACATCACTGTTTCCCAAATCAAAGTCTATATGGAAGGGGCTGAGTATCAGACACTTAAACTTAAAACAGGCTATACAGACCTACATCTGATCAATTACTACTGTCCAAGTGACCGCCCACAGGCACTGGACACACTACCATTAACAGAAAAAAAATGATTGTGTGTGGCGATTTCAACAGCCACTCGCAGAGTTGGGGCTATGATCACATGGACCAGAGAGGAGAGAGACTGGAAGACTGGCAGGATGAGAATAGATTCATCTTGGTTAACAAGCCGTCCGACCCACATACTTTCTACTCGAGATCATGGCACTCTACAACTACACCTGACCTGGCTTTTCATTCACCAGACCTGGAGTGGAACATTACACGAATTGTTGGGAAACAACTTGGTGGCAGCGACCATCTTCCAGTCTTTCTAACAGTAGAAAATGAGCTTGTAAGTGAAAGCAGCACCCTCTCGAGGTGGACCTACAAGAAAGCAGACTGGGCAATGTACAAGAATCGCACCAGCATACTGGTTAGAAACATGAACACTGAGAAAGACATAAATAAAGTAGTTGAAGAGTTTGGGAAATACATACTACAGGCAGCGCGAGAAACAGTACCAAGAGAAGCCCGTAAACAATATAAACCCTACTGGAGTAGTGAACTGGAACAGTTGGTTAATGATGTGGAAGTATGTAGAAAGCAAGCAGAGGCCACACCTAGCCAAGAGCACCACAATAAATTCCAACATGCAAAAGCCAAATTTCAAAGGGCCAAGCTGCAGGCTAGACGGAAAAGCTGGCAGAAAAAAACAGAGTCTCTGAACTTTGAAAGAGACACAAGGAAATTATGGAAGCTAATAAAACAACTTAACGATGAGGGCAGAGGGAGAAACTCAAAAATTGCACTACATAAGGATGGAAACATCTTAACAAGAAAGCAAGTAGCTGACCATTTTGCGGACTCGTTCGCACAAGATAACAATATCAAAATTAGTCCAGAGAAACAACAAGAGATTCAAGAGAAACGGCAACATACAGGACAGAAGGAAATAGTACATGAGGTTCTGGAGGCACCCATCACAATCAGCGAACTGGAGCTAGCCATATCAAAACTGAAAATGAGAAAGTCACCAGGAGCTGATGGTATCTCCAATGAAATGATCAGGAACCTAGGAACAGAGGCCAAAGCAAAGCTGTTGCAGATCTTCAATAATAGTTGGACCTTAGGCAGTGTTCCACAAGCCTGGAGAGAAGCAATCATGATACCCCTCCTAAAATCAGGGAAAGATGGTTCCATTGCCTCTAGCTACAGACCAATTAGCCTCACCAGCTGTCTCTGCAAAACACTGGAGCGCATCATCAATCACAGACTGCAGTGGTACATTGAAAGTAAAAACATCCTTGTGCCACAGCAGGCTGGCTTTAGGCAGTGCTACTCTACGGAAGATCAGACAACCTACCTCTCTCAAGAAATTGAGGATGCATTCCAAGAGAAGAAGCTGGTGCTTGCGGCATGGATAGATTTGAAGAAAGCCTTTGACAAAGTCTGGAAAGAAGGTCTGATGAATAAACTGAGAAACTGCATAGACAATGGAAGAATGTACAAATGGGTGAAAGCATACTTGCACAACAGAAGAGCCCGAGTGCAGATAGACGGACTCAAGAGCAAGAAAGTACTACTGCGTCACGGTGTTCCCCAGGGCGGAGTCTTGTCCCCCACACTTTTTCTAATCTTCATCAATGATCTCGTTGCTAATCTACCGCATGGAATTAAAGCGGCAATATACGCCGATGACCTGGTTCTTTGGAGCACAAGTGAACATGCATCAGTGGCCACCAGATTACTACAAATAGCTGTAGACACATTTGTTGCATGGGCAAATAGATGGTGTGTCAGCATAAACACTGACAAGTGCAGCACCACCATATTTACCCTCTCTCCAAAACAAAAGGCAGGGACCATCCAGGTAAATGGAACACCCCTAAGAGAAGATAAAGAACCAACATACCTTGGAGTAACATTTGATGGCAGGCTGACATGGAGGAAGCACATCAACAAAGCAGTAGCAAAAGCCAGAAGGAAAATAGCCATCCTGAAAAAGCTAAGTGGAACCACATGGGCAGCCAGTGGGAAAATACTTAGCAAAGTTTATCAACAGAGCATACGAAAAACACCTGGAATACGGGTCAACTGCGTGGTGTTCGGCATCAAAAACCACACTAGAAGAGCTGGACAAAGTGTAAAATCAAGCACTTAGAGTCACTACAGGAGGGATGAGATCAACCCCTATAGTGGAAATGGAGAAGATGGGGAGGACACAAGCACTGAGTGAGCGCAGAGATACGAAAACGCTATTACAAGCAGAACAGTTCCTCAGCTTGCCAGGCCACCCTACGAAGAACAGATTTGAAAACCTAGCTATGGGGCGGTTGAAAAGAAATAGTGTTATCCACCAGGCCAAACGACTCTGCAGAGAAACCACCGATCTGCCCACAGTTGGTATCCCCCTAACAACTATTCCAGAGGGAACTCCATGGAAAGATGAGCATAGACTATCATTACAAATACAGACAAAAGTGAGAGGAATATTTGACAAGGAAGAACAGAACAGTGTGCAGCGCGGAACAGCCACTCTCAGCTTCCTTGATGAAGAATACCCACAAGACTTCTGGATCCGAGTCTACACAGATGGGTCAGCACAAAATGCTGTTCGAAATGGAGGAGCCAGAGTGTACATAGAATACCCAAATAGTACTAGGACACAGCTAGAGTACCGACAGGAAAGTACTGCCATAATTATGATGCTGAAATTGAGGCAATCAAGATAGCAACAGAGAAATTACTAAATACCAGTAATGGTACACAACCTGTGGTGCTATTGACAGATGCAAAATCAGTACTCTAGGCGCTCCTGTCTGCAAAATTGCCAGTACTCAGGACACTACTTTCTGAACTTAGCAGTCAACATAAGGTCACCATACAGTGGATACCATCCCACTGTGGAGTACCCGGAAATGACAGAGCTGATCAATTGGCTAAGGAAGGAGCCAAAGAAGAACTGCCTGATGTGCCCTTACATACCACCAAAAGAAAAGAATGATCAAATCAGTCAGAAAGCCACCAAAACCTGCTCAAGATGACTACCACGTTATGGATAGACCAGAACAAGACATTATTCTGCGCCTCAGAACAGGGCACAATACCGTCCGTCCGTCCGTCCAATTTGGAAAAAAACAAAACTTTCCACCTTGTTTCAACCAGCCCGTGCGGCATCGGTTATAATAGCGGTGGTTCATGGTGTGTAGATTATTACTTTATTTATGTGCCAGTACAATCTGACTTCTGTTGTGCGCAGACAATGTCTGTGACGTTGGGTGAGAGGTCTGGTTGTCCGGCAAGTCGGTTTTTTTATGAGTGTTTTGTAAATCCCATCCCTGGTTCGATGTCCCTGCTGTTGTCAACCTGTTCCCGTTGATCATCCCACGTGTGAGACTAGCATACCGGTACTGGTCATTGTCCTGGTCTCTCCCCGCCCCCGTCCTTGATGGTGTCCTTGCCAAGAGGGATTGCTCGTCTCGTCACCCTCCTTCCGGCTCCTCCAGGTAGGGGCCAAACCACACACACCCCGTCCAGGTCACGCCGCAGCCAACCGCCCATCTCAGGGCACCCCGGACATCCACCATAATGGAAAAGAGTGGATGTTCGAAAAAAAAAATGGAATTTAGGTACATAGAACATGGACAATAAAGGTACAAACTAACATTCAATTTTTTTTTTTTTGTGTGGGTTATAAATACAAACTAACAATTAACGGTACAAACATTGATGGGGAAAATTTATTATCTGTATTTTTCTGTTTAATCCCCCACTTTATCCCTTTATTTTTCTACCTAGTTGGATTATTGGTTTGTATAATTATCTCATTTGTGATAATTATTTATCTGATCTATTCTGTTGCGTATTTATTTCTTTGTTTTATTTGTTTAATTTGAGTTGGGGTTATGTGTCTGGCTGTTTAGTTTGTTGGTTTAATTTGTTTGATTTGTCAATTAGTTAGTTAGTTAGTTAGTTAGTTAGTTAGTCGACAGATCATCCTCATTGCACATCGAACCATTCAGTCCATAAGTGCTCGGATCCCCTCCTCAGCAAATCCCGCAACGTGTAGCGGCTAACGACGCCAGTTCTGTGTTGGTTTATAAATCTGCTTTGGCTTCCTGCATAGTGTTCTTGTTTGGCCACACCTCTTTTAATTTGCTGCTCTCGCAGTCTGGCCATTGTTGTAGATTCACAGTCATCACTTGGTTCTTGCAAAAGTGATTTATCAATGTAAATATTTATATGTTCTTCTTTATTAGAGATTTTGTGGTATCTTTTACTATTCCCATCCCGGTGTGTGGTCCGTAGCTTCCCTTCTCCGGTGCCCGAGAGTCTTTCCTTGTTTCTTCGTCACAGCTGTTAGTTGTTTCAACGAATTGACGGTTTCAGTCCTCTTCATTCGGTGGTTGTATTTTTGTGTCGTTTATATATCCTTTCCAGTTCTTGCTATAAATTGGTTGACCATTTTTTGCAGGTCTCTATCGCCATCTGTCCGCAGACACTCCTTCATTGTCATCATGGTATCCCTTGCTTGAAAGTAGTCTATCAGTTTCTGGCGTTCCTGGTCATGTCTTGCATGATATGAGATAGTGTTCTATCGTGCTGTCTTCCGTGCATTCCACGCATCTGGGGTTGTTTGTTTTGTCTATATGGGCCGGTATCCAGGGCACAATAGATTACGCAACCACAAAATTCAAGATTGGTGAAACAGCCATGTGCACATGTGGATTTGCGTCGCAGACAGCAGAGCACATACTCCAAGACTGCCCAAAATATAACATATCTAGGCAAACCTTCTGGCCTAGAGTGACGACAGTGGAAGATAAACTCTATGGACCGCTGTGTGAACTGAAAAAGACAGTTCAATTCATACAAGAGACAGCATTGCAGTTACAGACATATTTAAAGTGAACGAAAGAAGAAGTAGGAAATTGTCACGTACGTGAAGTGAAAACGTGATGGATAAACTGAGGTTCCAACTTCATGGTAACGGGTCGTCGTTAAGCTCCCTTCCTGTGTCAGTGAAATAAGACAGTAGTTGTAGAATAAGACGAAGCAGTAGTAGGTTTATTAATAGTAATATTAGTTGTAGCGACACCAATAGTAGGTGTTGTATTGATAGAGACACAAGTCTCTTTATTGGGGTGTGTAAGTCACACAAACACAAAGAGGGTCACACATACATACACACAAAGACAGACACAACTCCACATACACACAGAAACATGAACACAAAGACCCACACACGTACACACATACAGACACACAAGTACAGACAAAGACATACAGACACACAAGGACAGACAAAGACAAGTACAGAGACGTAATCAATCACGAAACCCCCAATCGACACACACACACACACACACACACACACACACACACACACACACACACACACACACACACAATTGTACATACAGACAAACGAACATCAATACCAGATATGAGTTAATCGATGTTTATTTTTACTAGAGGGAGAATGGGCTGAACAATGAAGCAATCCGGGTCGTGGGGTAATAGGAACGCATTCTCCCGTCGTAGGGATAGCAAAGGCCGGTGGGGTGGTATAGGGGGGTCTGGTAATTGTACGGTGTTGGCTCGACGTAGAGTCGTAGGGGGCTGCTGGCGTGGAGGAGTCTGGTGGGGTGTAGTGGGATTAATACTATATTGAGGGGATGGTGATCTAATTCTGAGTGGGTGGGGTGGGTGATGTATGGAGGACTCCACCTTAGCATCAGCGGTGATGGTGGGGGTGTCGGTGGTTGCTGTCGGCGACTGTGTCTGCGGGCTCGCAGAACACGCCGCCGAAAGAAAGTGTATGTGTCTGGACCAAGTATTAGTGGCTTCGTGCACCTGATTTGAGCTTTTGACTGCTATCCTCAGTCTACCTGCAGAGCAGCAGGTTGTGTCTCTCTTAGTCTGGATCCCTATCACAAGAGCTGTCCGATATGTAGTTGTATATCCATCGGCATGGCGCTTGGGGTCACTGGGCCACTCAAGCCCCCCCCCCCCCCCCCCCCCCCCCCACCGCGGCAAGGTGGAGACACATCGAAAAGGGGGGGGGGGGGTACTGGAATATGTTCGGTTACTAATTGCCGTTCCGTTCTACCTATGCAAGTTGTTTGGCACTCACACTGGAATTGATAAACGCAGTTTAATTTTGTGATCTGAGCACAATGGTCTTTCATAGATGGAGTAGGTATCGGGGTGTTTTATATCTGATCATTGGTTCAGCAGCAATGAAATTTTGATTTACTGTTATTTTAAGACGATCAGTGTATTCTTTTCATTACATCGTCCGTAGTTCCAGTAGTAAAAACTCCACCGCGAAGCAACACAGCAGGAGGATTCTGATCGTCAGAAGGATAACCCCCTTCCCCAAGAGTTTCGGACCATTATCCTCTTAACACTCTCTAGGGGCGGTCCCGTCCGGGTCATGACTCCGGGCTCTTTCCCTTGCCGTGGAGACGTTCGGTCAAATTCGTTGTCCTTGATGTTTTACTTGTCCCTTCGCTGTTACCATGTCCACTCTCAAGCCTCCCCTCCCTCAGAGAGGAGAGTCTGTGCAGCCTGTGCTTGCCCCTTAGCACTTGTGGTCGTGGGAAGCCTGCGCCCCCCCCCCCCCCCCCCCCCAGTCACGGCCTCAGTCGTCTTCATACGTCTCAGTTGCCATGTTCCTTCTTCGTGCCCCCTTCATATGGCGCCGCACTCTACTAGGAAACCGGTCTTTCCTTTCATTTCTTGACCCACCTCTTGGTTTCTGCAGGTGAGTGCGACTTACGGACGATTACCGCTCTGTTGTGGAGGTTGGACTTCGGCCGAAAACTCACCACCCTCACTTGGAGGAGAGGCTAACGAACAGACACGAGACGTTGCAAGTTCGAGGTCTTGGTTGAGAGATTGTTAGGTGTTCTGCAGTTTCCGCTTCCAACAACGACCCTCAGGAATCTCCCGAAAAAAAATGCACTCGTGAACCAAAGGATCGAGGCCTGGAATCAAACCCATAGCCTTCAGAGCCCGAGTCAGACGGCTTGACTACATCGCCACGGAGGTTCCGATATTCAGTTCAGTCCCATTTTCACTGATTGTCCCAAGTCTACCAATAAGGTTCTGTATTTAGCTTCTTTTCGAGATTAATTTCCCTAGGCTTTTAGCCTCCCCCTTCCCCCTCTCTTTTCTCCCTCCCAGTCTACAAACAAGGCCTGCTCCGGGACAAAGGCGTTACGAGTGCAATTCATAATCTCGTATACCGTATACCCGGGTTCGAAACAAAGCTGATTTGGCAGCAGACCGCATTGTGTTGGTCTTTCTACGAAATGGTATAGGTGCCGGTCGTTAAGAAAGCAATGGCAACCTACTGAGCGTAAACTTGCCAAGAGATCACAACAGCAAACAATTCTCGTTTTGACTGCCACGTCCTGTAAAGGATACGCAACTAACTTTAACTACATACAAGACATGTGTGAGGACGATGCCCGCTTGTGCTGTAATAGTGAAGCAATAGCTACTACATGTACAGTACTTGTTTCATTCGTATTGCGTCGTCGTTACATTTCTGCGTATTGTTGTTATTACATTTGGGAGGATCAGGTTTGACAAGGGACAGTTTGTCAAGAGTTGTAATGTTAGAGTGAGTTCCCCTCCTTCAGCTAGCAGACGATATCATGTTCACAAAACTGAGACCGCGGCTAGCATTCGTCAACGCTGAGAGCTCGCAACTAGTAAATACTAAATGGATAATTCCCTCAACGATTTGTTTTCTATTATTATTCATTCCGAAAAGGTTGCATTAGATGAAAAGCAAAAGTGCAGAGAAGGTAATACTACAATTACAATGTATCGAAATAGAGAAGTTGTTCTGGCGATATTTTTTTTTCCGCTCAGCTTGAAGTCTCAAGAAGTAGTTCTTTGCAGATGGCGGGATAGGACATTGGAAAGAAACCAAATGAATCCATTGTATAGGTATTTTGGTTGTGTTATGCTAATTGGGTTTGTACTAATGAGACCACCAGGTGATTTAATTGATTTTAAGTAATTATTTGCAAAGTTCAGACTGACTAGGACAGGGTTCAATTACAAGAAGAAATAAATGAAATAACGTAGTGACTATTCATATGCAATTCCATTGCGAATAGAAAAAAAATTATATTCGCAATGGAAGTAGGTCACGTGATTATTCCTATGCGTGTTTCCATATTACAATATTTTGTTGATCTTAACGTGTCCTCAGTAGCAAAGTGGTTAGTGTCTCCGCCTGGTACACGGGAGCACGAGGATCGAATCCCCGCCCGGGAGGCAGCATTTTTTTTTTTCATTTTCAGGAATTAGGTGACACCAATGCTAGTCTGATGATTTCGCTTTAGGCATATGTTTTCTACGGATTTTGTGTATTAGGTATTGTTTATCTTGCTGCACAAGAACCCGCGCACTTGTCTTTCTGTTCTATATGTCCTCTACTTTTGTTGTCTTCGGAAAGGCGCTTAGCCATCCGAACACGAGTTCTCTCTCTCTCTCTCTCTCTCTCTCTCTCTCTCTCTCTCTCTCTCTCTCTCTCTCTCTCTCTCTCTCTCTCGCTCTAAGTCTCGATCTCCCACCTCTCTCTTTCTTGTCTTTACCACTCTTTAATGTCTTTCAATACATCTTTCTCATATCTCTGTCTCTCACACTATCTTCGTTATCTATCTCTCTCCTCTCTCTTTTCCACCTGCTTCATATATACCAGGTTTTCCTGCACTTTATATGCGTAGCATTTCCTTATCCTTGTTTATTTATTAATTCATGAGGCCAGTCAGTCGAAAGCCTGGTGTTTGAATTGCTTAATCATGTCTCTCTGAGGCGAAGCATATTACTGGAGGTCATAGAAAGTGTCAAATTAAGAGAATCATCACTGCTGCGATATTATCAGGACATAAATAGTAGGAAGGTAACGTAAACAAACATGGATGCCTGGTAACAGTAAGTGTACAGAAACGAAAGTTAACAATTCTTGAACTCGCCTGGGGACAGAATTATTTGTAGGGATCGTTATTTGTATTGGGGATACCTGTTCTGAAAAATTATTCTTGATATTTAAACAGGACTAACGTAATGTAAAAATAAAACGGGATGCCAAAAGAACAGACAGAAGTAAGAAGAAGAGTGATTCATTAAAAAATACGGAGAATTCGGCAGAATTAAACTCGCAACAGTGAACATTCCTATTTAAATTAACCACCTTCTTAGACTTCTTAATGGCCCAAACTAAAATTGTATAGTGAGCAGACGCTGTGACATGTTTGTTACTTCCCGCAATTCGATTGCGAATATAATTTTTCTCTATTCGCAATTCCATTGCGAATATAATTTTTTTTTTTTCTATTCGCAATTCTATTGCGAATAGAGCCTCCCAATGAAATATCACGATCACAGTGCAACATCCAAGAAAATGGGACATTAATAGGATTTGATTATAGTTAGAAATTGCTATCGGGGGACTTAACTATCAATAATAAATTAATATTCTTCTTCTGCGTTCATCCGGATTTTTTTTCCGGATGTGACTGCGTTGTGCCTGTTTACAGCAGAGCTGCGTTCTTAGGCCGTTAGGCCGACACATCCGACTTCTGCGGGCATTTGTTGACCGGGTTAACCTTCCCGGGGATAAATTAATATAAGATACACAAATGCTGCAGTACTGACTGATGTCAGTGAACCTGATCTGGGCATTTAGTGGATGCCGTTATTTATTGTACGCAGTATAATGTCAGTTGCAATGAGAAAATCAGTGTTTTTGTGCCATATAAACTTTATGCTGATGGTTGTATGTGAATTATGCCTTTCCTTTACGGACAATAAGCAGAAACATTGAGAAAAATCTAATCTAATGGCAGTCGAAACTGAATTGATCGTTTATCTCCACCACACCCCTACCCCAATCAGTGTGTGTGTTTGTGTTTTTCAATTGTAGTTGCCATTATTGGTTCTTGCTTATGCATCATCATCAAGTGCTCTGCCAGCTGGCGTAGGCGTTCATGGCTCTCCACAGATCTTGGTCTTTGGTGTTCTGGATCAACTCTGCTGATGGCATTCCTCCATGCCACCGTCTTAATCCATCCAGCATCATTTCTCTTGGTCTGCCTCTGCCTCTCTTCCCCTTGATCTTTCCAGTTGTCACGATGTTCTCCAATGTCTCTCTTCTCATCACATGACCAAAGAAAACTTTGTCTCTTTCTTATTGTTGTATATAGTGTTCTAGTTTCATTAGCCTCTTTCAGGCAGTCGTTGTTAGTCACGCTGGCAATCCAAGGAATTTGGATTATGCATACTCACCTATAATTTTGTAACTAATCTAGATTGTTTTCATGCCACTGCTAGTGGTTTGCTTTTCCCCAGAGAGGAATTGTCATATCAGAAAATGTTCAAGGCATGAAACAATTGAAATTTCAGTCATTAAGATAATATTTAGCTTCTTTCTGACATCCGTTGTAATATTTTTTTTTAAAGTGAAGGATAAAATTGAAAGTCTCCGCTTGCGCCTGGAAAGACAAACAGAAGCAAGGAGAGAAAGTGTTGAAAAAATAGAAAAACTGGTATGTTGCACTATTTCTGTAATGTCATTTGTAACACCCTTGTTTGTCTGATCTACTCACTGGCTGACTGAAGACCACAGCATGGGTTTTCTTTAACTCCTTGCTGGTTATTAAGCACATTGAAAGTTTGAGATTTCTATCTTGTGTCAGGTGTTGTTCTTGCCAGAAAAATTTCTTGACTTAATAGAGTATCACTGATGCTGTCAGTCTCTGCATCCAGGTCTTTCTCACACTTTAAAGCCAATATTTTATGCAAACAAGGACAGTAGGTTAGGCTTCATTCAAATTAGATAACCGAACTACTCTACTTTATTACTTTCTGTATATTCTATGCATGGTGTTGGTCCTGTGGTTATTCCCTTGTCACCGTTTCTTAGTCTGTCTCTCTTGGTGACACCTACAGCTTTATTCAAACATATCATTGCATACATCTCAATCTTCCTCTCGTGTATTTTGAACACAGGGTATGATTGACATTTGTAACACTGTCATTTATCCCTATGAGTATGGTTTCCATATTGACCTTTAGGTACTTAAATAGTGGAAATAATTCATATGCTTCTTCTTATACTCCATGTCATGTGATGTTAGTGATCATGTTTGTCTACAGCCTTCTGTGTCGGGTACTGGCAATCATTTCTGATACTGATGTTCCTCCATGTCATAATGTCAAACTGTATAGCATCTTCTATCTTTGTGTCCCTGTACCTCTCTCTTCCACTCCAGCTTTCTTGTTTTCACAACATACTTCTGTTTTTCCATTCACATTATGTACCCTAGGAATGTGGACTGTTTTCTTCTGATGCAAGTAACTGATTCTCCCTGTGAGATAATTTTTTTTTTCAAGATATCTCCATTATGCTTTTCATCTATCCATCTTCTTCTTCTTCTGCGTTCATCCGGAGTTTTTTTTCCGGACGTGATTGCGTTGTGCCTGTTTACAGCAGAGCTGTGTTCTTGCGCCGTTAGGCCGACACATCCGACTTCTGCGGGCATTTGTTGACCGGGTTAACCTTCCTGGATCTATCCATCTTATTCTCATCATTCTTTATAAAACCACATCTCTGCAGCTTCCAATAATTCTTCATTAAATTGTCCATTTTTTACTTCAATATATCATGATTGTCTTTATATAGCTTTTAAGAACTATGTTTCCTACCTCAATTGACTAAGATATATTTTGTAGAATATTGTTCAACTTATGAAATGTGATTTTGCTTCAGCCATTCTACATTAGTCTTCTTTAACACGGCTTCCATCTGCTGTTTTCACTGTTCCCAAATACTTTATTACATTGGCTTATGTCAGACTGTTGACGCAGCAGAAAGAATAAGAGTGCTTGTTTTTAAGCTTCTAGTGCGCTGGTGATGGGGTAGGGGGTTCAATCCCCACACCAGCATTAAGTTGGACTTAAATGTTGATTTCTCGTTCAGAAAACAATGGCAAACTACTGAACGTAAAATTGCTTAGAATATCACCCTGAGGTTGATTGCAATGTCCTGCAAAGGACATGCGCATTTTTTATGTCCAACAAGTTCCATTCACTTTGATGTTGCATTTGGGAACTCATGTTTTCTTTGTAATTACCACTACTTCTATTTTTAATGTTATTCAGACTAAGACCTTCCTTTTGACTTTTGGATGCATTTATATCTATTATTTCTTGTAAATTCATTACATTTTCAGCACCCCAAACAGTGACATCAGCATACCACAGGTTGTTTACATTATGTACAAACACTGACATTCCTGGCATATCTTATATGGATCTAATTATTATTTGAATTTAATTATTGATTAAAAATAAAAAAGCATTGTTCAATGGTAGTGCTATTTATTACTCGCATTCCTTTTAGTTCTCTCTTTCTCTCTAATTCTCTCTCTCTCTCTCTCTCTCTCTCTCTCTCTCTTGGGAATTGTGTTTTAACCTCTTCTCCATAACACCCAATATGTGCTTATTGTATCTCCACTTAAAACTGCACACAATCTCTCTCTCTCTCTCTCTCTCTCTCTCTCTCTCTCTCTCTCTCTCTCTCTCTCTCTCTCTCTCTCTCTCTCACACACACACACACACACACACACACACACACACACACACACACACACACAGAGACAGACAGACAGACAGACAGACAGAGTTTGTCATATATACTTTTCTTTAAAGACAGATGGAGTATTTCATTCAACTTTGGGGGTAAAGCTTATGAAATGTAAGGAAGAGTTTCTGACCAAGGAACTGATAATGATACAAGATGAATTTAAAGTGAACACAGAGAAGATGGTATGTTATTATTTTCAACAATATAATCTACCGAAAACCCAAAGTCACTGGGATGTATAAGTTTGTGATGGCCAAAAACGAGAGTCACTTGCTTGTAAACAAGGAACTTGGGCCTTTTTTTTACGTACTGTCAAAAACTTTCATTTACTGCCAATATAGTACCTTGCGGTTTTTTGGCAGAGGGGTCTTTGAGCCTGAGGAATTAAGGCCGCCTGGCTAGTGCAGTCGCTGCGAACTGTGCAGGTTAGGTTTTTCTTTTTGCCCCTGACAGAAAAAAATCCCACACCTTACCGAGGGATCAAACCCGGGTCTCCCAAAGGAGAATCCGGCATTCTAGCCACTCGGCCAGCTGCTCCTCCCTTTTTACATACTTTGAGGTGCATTGGGCTTATGGTGCTAGCTGCGTATTTATATAGGTCAGTCAGCACTCAGTGGGTGATGTGGTCAATATGACTCTGACTGCTTTCACTTCACAAGACATTTCCTGGTACCCATTTTTGGCTGACTCAACCTGGAAGTCTGGCTCAGTTTAAACAATCCTCATTTGAATTCAAACCCGTGGCTACAGGGCTGGCAGGCAATCATGCTTGTCACTGTGCTACTGTGGCTTCCTGGCCTGATTGTACATGGCATAAAATATACACATATAATTCTGAATATAATATCTTGTATGTATTGCTAAATCAGATTTTAATATACTCAGTAGTTTTCATTTATTTCTATCATGTATTCCTTGTTGTATCCTGGCACCACTTTCAGCAGATGACTACAAAGTTTCTTGCTTATTTGCTTTTGTTTTCACTGCTTTTCATATTCCTTTCCAGACAGTGAAATCATACGTCTTACTCTAATGACCACCATGACATCTTGAAACATGCAATATTTCTACATTTGTTTAATGTGGTCAGCGAAACACCAGAAAAGCAACATCTTTTCAGCCTGGGGTAATTCAACGCCAGGGTTAGCTCTGACCACAAATCTTGGCCTTCATGTCAAGGACACTTTGGCGTTGGGAAGATCAATGAAAATGGATGTCTTATGGAATTCTGCAGCCTTCATAATCTGTGCATGACCAACACCTTCCTCGACACAAAACCAAAACACAAGGGGTCATGGAAGCACCCCAGATCAAAGAACTGGCACCAACTCGACCTGGTACTCATTAAATGCAGCAATCTCCACAACGTACAGCTGACTCGCAACTATCATAGTGCTGACTGCGACACTGATCATTCACTCGTTTCCAGCAAGGTGAAAATAAAGCCTAAGAGAATCTACAGAAACAGAACAGAAGGAAGACTATGCATCGACATCAGCAGCACCCAAACAAAGAGAACATCAATGCATTCACCCAGGCTCTGCCTGGCCCCACAAATGGAACTGCCAATGAAAGATGGAGTTATTTGCGCGACACCATCTATAACACAGTGCTATCAACATTTGGCAAGAAGCAAACAAGTCAGCCGACTGGTTTGAAGCACACTCTGAAGAGATGCTCCCAGTCCTGGAGATAAAGAGACATGCATTCTCAATGTATAAAACATCACCATCAGAGAAAAAATTGCAGGCACTGCGAACGGCCAGAAATAAGAGTACAACAGACCACAAGAAAATGTGCGAACAGGTACTGGTTACAGCTCTCTGCACAAATTCAGACTTGTGCAGACACTGGAAAAAGAGGAATGTACGAAGGATCAAGCAAGCCGTCGGTCCATCAAAAAATAAGATGGCCTCTTTACGATCAACAGAGGGGGTAATCAAAAGATCGAGCGAAACAAATGGATCACTGGGTAGAACACTACTCAGAGCTATACTCAGTGGAGAACACTGTCAGAGAAGAAGATCTGGAAGCCATTGAATCACAGTCCACTATGCATGCCCTGAACAACGAACCATGCCTCACAGAGATCAGCGAATTACAAGACACTCTCAAATCCGGCAAGGTACCAGGAAAAGATAGTATTCCACCTGAAATGTTAAAATGTGGCAAAGAAACAATCATCTCAGAACTGTATACAATACTTCAGCTCTGCTGGAAATAAAAATCAGTACCACAAGATATGAGGGATGCAAACATTGTTACCATTTACAAAAACAAAGATGATACAAGCGACTGCAACAACTATCGCGGCATTTCCCTCCTCAGCATTACAGGCAAGATTTTCGCTCTAGTAATCCTAAAAAGCCAGTCACTGTGGCCAAAGCCTTGCGAACGGGGTTCGTGAGCCACTTACCAGGCGTTCGAAACGCAGCCGCGACCAGTTTGTGCAGCAGACCATGTCGCGTTGTGTTATAACGTGTTGGTATGGGAGCTGGTCGTTCAGAAAGCAATGGCA
Organism: Cepaea nemoralis; assembly: GCA_014155875.1. Lineage (NCBI taxonomy): Eukaryota > Metazoa > Mollusca > Gastropoda > Stylommatophora > Helicidae > Cepaea > Cepaea nemoralis. Next base: position 116,095 of record JACEFZ010016148.1, read on the forward strand.
AACTATTAAACGTAAAATTTTCCTAGTAAATCAACAGCAGCTTAAAAATGCTGGTGTTGATTGCAACGTCCTGCAAGGGATATGCAACATATAAAAAAAATCCTTAAAAGATTACACATTTTTGCTGAAAGAATCTACCCCGAATCACAGTGCGGATTTAGATCCAACAGGTGCACCATCAATATGATTTTCTCACTCAAGCATCTCCAAGAGAAGTGCAGAGAACAGAGGAAGCCTTTATATATTGCCTTCATCGACCTCACAAAGGCATTTGACCTTGTGAGCAGAGATGGCCTTTTTAGGATCCTTGAGAAGATAGGATGTCCACCCACCCTGCTAAGTCTCATAAAATCATTTCACGAAAACATGCAGGGGACCATTTTATTCGATGGCTCAACATCCCAGTCCTTCAGCATCAGCAGTGGAGTAAAGCCGGGCTGCTAGCTTGCTCCTACACTTTTTGGTATCTTCATCGTTCTTTAGGCAGGCATTTGTGACTGCCACTGAAGGCATATACCTCCATACAAGATCTGATGGCAAACTTTTTATCTCATCAAGACTAAAGGCAAAGTCCAAAACAAAATCAAGATCTATAAGAGAACTACTTTTTGCAGATGATGCAGCACTGACTACTCATGCAGCAGATCTGCAACGGCTCATAGATCATTTTGCAGCCGCCTGCAGAGACTTTGGGCTCACCATCAGCCTAAATAAAACACAGGTGATGGAACAAGATGCTGGTGCACCTCCATCAATCAAAATTTCTAATTACGAATTGAAGATTTCCATGAGTTTGCGTATTTGGAGTCAATAATATCAGATAATCTTTCCCTAGAGAAAGAAATCGACAGGCGCATTGGAAAGGCAAGCCACAACACTTTCCAGGCTAACAAAGAGAGTTTGAGAGAACAATAGAAAACAGAGCATACAAAAGTTAAAGTATATAAAGCTTGTGTTGTTAGCACACTACTCCATGGGTCTGAATCCTGGACCTTGTGCTCATGACAAGAAAGAAAGTTGAATTCCTTCCATATGAGATGGTCTGAGACGTATCCTTGGCATATCGTGGAAAGACCATATAACAAACAAACATGTGCTCGAAAGAGCTGGTATTACCACAGTGCATTCCCTCCTCAAGCAGAGACTCCTCCAGTGGCTGGGCCACGTATCTCGAATGGAGAATGAACGTATTCCCAAAGATCTCCTATACGGAGAACTAGCCGCAGGGAAGAGGCCAACCAGAAGACCCCAAATACGATATAAGGATGTGTGTAAACAAGAAATGAAAGCCCTTGGCATAGATATAGATACATGGGAAAGAGTTACAACAGACATATGTTCCTGGAGGAGAGATGTACGAAACGGACTGGTACTCTTTGAGCGCAATCTTATTCAACAAACTGAGGATAGGAAGCACAGACATAAAATGCAGTCACTTACTGCAGGACCAGCCTCGTCTTACAGTTGCGGAAACTGACAGAGATTGTCACTGTAGCATTGGACTATACAGTCACCATTGTTGCTGTCAGGCGCCTCCCCAGCGGCACATCTCTATAGTCCCACAGGACTGAAAGAGGACTACTACTTAATGGTAATATGACTGCACAGCAAAGGTTACCTGTATGTATCACATTACCCTGTTTACCATATGTATGTATTCTTCAAATTTTAAAATTATTTGTCTATGCAGGACATGGCAATCACTCAGTAGTTTATTCTTCAAATATGGGAACAAAATAAACTGAACCTAATGGAAACAGGTTTTTTTTTTTTTTTTAGAATTTTCATGCTTGATATTGACAATGCCTTTACAGATTAATAAGTGTCCAGATAAAAATGAATCAAGTGCTCAATATCTACAAAAACAGGAAGCCTCAAGGGTGGTTAAACAAATGTAGTGTAAATCTCATTAGTTCTAATCCTTTCTGACACCAGATTTGTGATTTTATTGTATTGTTTTCTCAGGAAAGTCTTATCAGTTCTCATGAAGAATCATCAAAAGCTTTTATGTTGCTAGTACGTCAGTTTTCAAGTGACTATGGGATTTCTAGCAACAGACAAGAAACCAGAGATGCAGAGACCAAAACAGCTGTAAAAACTGTTCGTGCTCTAGTGGGATCTCTGTCTCATGGTGACTACTTTTCCATAACTCTTACAGCAAAACAAGGTTACTAAGATAATACTGCACATTAGAAACAAACTCACAGGCATCATATAATATATATTTTACTTCTGTCATGTGTGTCACTGCCATAAATCTAATATTTTGTTGAAGAATATCAAGATGTTTAATTATTAATAATCATATCATCATCTCATCTGGTGTGAATCCCAGTACATCCCGATTCAACAAGCATTTCTGTGGGGGCCTACTTTCAATAGTTGATCATCTTTCACAGTCTACCTATATAGCATAGATTGGTGCCTTTCCTAGGCTGCCCCTAGACCTGCCTGTCAAATAGGGATGATTAATACTAGCTACTCTACACACAGCATGGCTCTTATGTTCAAGTGGACATACAAATTCCTCTGTCATTACATGTGGCAAAGAACTTGATCGTTCTACATATGAGATCAGAGTTTTATATGGGAGTAGGCTGAAGTACCTATGACATGCATCTTTGATTTACTCAATAAATGAAAGACAACAACAAAGATGACTAATGCATAGTGAGTCATAAGGTAGTGGATCATAAGGCAGCAAGTCCTTTGCAAAACTTTGGTCTCTGCATGCCCAGGTTATCTTTAAAAGGTTTTTTATCTTTACCTTGTCTTTAAAAAAACACAATTAACTGCTATAATTGCTTGCCATTGTTTGAGAGGAGAATTGTATCACTGAGTTCTGACTTTTTATTTCCACCAGTTATGAATAGCTCAATAGACGCAAATTGCCACAGGTTTCATCATGTTGACATTCCTCATTGCATTTTCTACATAGATGTTTAACAGGTGTAGGGAGATATTGTAACCCCATCTTACTCTCTTTGTACTTCAAGCTAGTTTAATATTTCACCATCTACTGTAGCAGCTGCTTGTTGTTCAATATACAATGACTCAATTAAGTGTATAAAATATGGCAGGCTCATTGCTGTAATGGTAGAGCGTTGCGCTAATAATGGTATGAACGTGGTCAGATGAGGGTTCAGCATCAGCTCTCAACATTTGCTATGAGAGTGATAGACTAGCCATCTGTTCCTCTGTGCATTCTGACATACAAAATTTGATGATTATTGATTTAAATCACATCACAGCATTCGGGGCATTCATAAGTGTCCCCTCCCCGAGACAAAAGTTTAAAAACCAATACCTGAAGATTTAATCTTGCCCTTTCCCCTTTGCGTTATCGGGCCCAAATTTTCACCCCCTTTCTATTCTTCCCCATGGAATCCATTCTCCCCAGATAGACTGTATAAGGCCAAAGTCTGCCCTTTAGACAATATACCCTTCTGAAGAAAGGGATTTCCCCGCAAGGATACAAAATGGATTGGCTAAATTAATGCCCCCAAAAATTTTCAAGGGGGGGCAATTGTGGTCAAAATGTTGCACAACCTGTCTGTTTTTACCTTTTTCTTTTAAACCCCCAAAGCAAAATAACCAATACAGAAGATTTTTCTTTTTTTTGTACTTCACTACCATATCCTTCTTCTTTTTCTTTAGCTTTAGCCATTGGGTTTTTGTGAAATACAATGCTATTGTCTTCCCGGGGTTTTTTCTTGCCATCGTTTTCCAAGTGTTGTGTCTGTACAGATTTCTCCCACCGCCTTTTTGCACTGGGGCAACGGTTTTTTTTTCCGGTGAAGGGTTTTTTTTCCCAACTCCATTCCTTTTTTAGATTTTACTATTTTCCCCTGAACCAGATTGGGGGCTTTAAAAAAAAAAGTCTTTTTACTTTTTCTTTTCTCCCTTTTGTTCCCTTGGGAAAATTTTAAAATTTTTTTCTAAATTAACCCGCAAATTTCCCTTTTCTTTTTTTTATATGAAAAAAAAAAAAAAAAAAAAAAAAAAAAAAAAAAAAAAAATTTAACTGGTTTCCTTTTTTTCAGTTCACCCCAAGGGAAAGGGTCCCCAAATTTTTTTTGAAAGGGGTTTTTTTTATTCTTTCCAAAAAATGTTTTTTGTTTTTTCCCCCCCCTAGGCCCAAAAGGAAAAAGGGGTTTGCCTAGGGGTATGGGTTTTTTAAAATTTTTTGAAACAGGTCTTTTGGAGGGTTATTTGGGGTTTTTGCCCCTTTCCCTGGGCTGGTCCTTGCGGGGGAAAAAGCCAATCCCACCAAAAAGTGGCCCCCCAAAATTTGGCCTTTTTTTTCACCCAAAACCCGAAATTTTTGAATTTTTGTTTTACCAAATTTTTGGTTTTTTTCGTTTAATTTTTTCCCCCCCCAATTTTGGTGTTTCCCCTTTTTTTTCTTTTTTTTAAAGGGCTCCCGAATAATGACTTGTTCTGGTCTGTCCATAATGTGGTAGTCATCTTGAGCAGGTTTTGGTGGCCTTCTGACTGATTTGATCATTCTTTTCTTTTGGTGGTATGTAACGGGCACATCAGGCTGTTCTTCTTTGGTTCCTTCCTTAGCCAATTGATCAGCTCTGTCATTTCCGGGTATTCCACAGTGGGATGGTATCCACTGTATGGTGACCTTATGCTGACTGCTAAGTTCAGAAAGTAGTGTCCTTAGTACTGGCAATTTCCCAGACAGGAGCGCCTCGAGTACTGATTTTGCATCTGTCAATAGCACCACAGGTTGTGTACCATTGCTGGTATTTAGTAATTTCTCTGTTTCTATCTTGATTGCCTCAATTTCAACATCATAGTTATGGCAGTACTTTCCTGTCGGTACTCTGGCTGTGTCCCTGGTATTATTTGGGTATTCTATGTACACTCCCGCTCCTCCATTTTGAAAAGCATTTTGTGCTGACCCATCTGTGTAGACTCGGATCCAGAGGTCCTGTGGGTATTCGTCATCAAGGAAGCTGAGAGTGGCTGTTCTGCGCTGCACACTGTTCTGTTCTTCCTTGTCAAATATTCCTCTCACTTTTGTCTTGATTTGTAATGATAGTCTATGTTCATCTTTCCATGGAGTTCGCTCTGGAATAGTTGTTAGGGGGATACCAACTGTGGGCAGAATCGGTGGTTTCTCTGCAGAGTCGTTTGGCCTAGATGGATAAAACTACTTCTTTTCAACCGCCCCATAGCTAGGTTTTCAAATCTGTTCTTCATAGGGTGGCCTGGCAAGCTGAGGAACTTTTCTGCTTGTATTAGCGTTTTCGTATCTCTGCGCTCATCTCAGTGCTTGTGTCCTCCCCATCTTCTCCATTTCCACTATAGGGGTTGATCTCATCCCTCCTGTGGTGACTCTAAGTGCTTGATTTTGCACCTTGTCCAGCTCTTGTAGTGTGGTTTTTGATGCCGAACACCTACGCAGTTGACCCGTATTCCAGGTGTGGTCGTATGCTCTGTTGATAAACTTTGCTAAGTATTTTCCCACTGGCTCCCCATGTGGTTCCACTTAGCTTTCTCAGGATGGCTATTTTCCTTCTGGCTTTTGCTACTGCTCTGTTGATGTGCTTTCTCCATGTCAGCCTGCCATTAAATGTTACTCCAAGGTATGTTGGTTCTTTATCTTCTCTTAAGGATGTTCCATTTATCTGGATTATCCCTGCCTTTTGTTTTGGAGAGAGGGTAAATAGGGTGGTGCTGCACTTATCAGTGTTTATGCTGACACACCATCTATTTGCCCATGCAACAAATGTATCTACAGCTCTTTGTAGTAAGTTACAAGTCTTGATTTTCTTCCCCTTTTACTATCCACTAATTAGGACTAATTAGCGCTGCATCATCATAGTGTGTTTGCAAACATATATTAAGTGATTAAATGTCTAGTCCTGGAAGATGTGTAATAGAAGTTTTCTTACGCATTTCCACTTTCTCAATTTGAGTTTCTTTTCCTGTATGTCGTTACATGACCCAGGGTAAGCTGTCTAAACTCTAAACAGATAATGAAGGAAATCAAGTGCATTTCACTGTTAAAACTATTAATGAAGGAAATGTTATAATTTGTTCTATCTCCCTAAAGCAAATGAATATGTGACCAATATCAAACAACCTTTTCTTATTAACAGAGAATGCAAATTGAGAGAACCCCCCCCCCCCCCCCCCCCAACACACACACACACTCACTCACTCACTCACTCTCTGTCTCTGTCTCTCTCTCTCATATATATAATATATATATATATATATATATATATATATATATATATATATATATATATATATATATATATATATATATAATATATATATATATACAGAGAGAGGGAGGAGGAAGAGCGGTAGTGATAGTAAAACATAGTTCCAAGCTATATTCAGAGATATCACACACATATTTCACTGCTGGGTGTTATGGTTGCCATTGCTGTGATAATAAAATATTTTTGTCTTCATCATTCAGAGTTTCAGGAGCTGCAGAGAAGAGACGTTGAATTCTCCAATGTAGTGAGTCGATTACAAGAAATAAATTGTCAGAAAAATCTTCTGGAAAATCAGAGAAAAGGTAACAAATGTCACTCATGGATGTATATTTGAACATGACAATTTATTTGTTATGATATTCTTTTTTCATAAACGAAGAGGAAAATAAAATATCTAGTCAAAAATAACCATGCACAATGACATGTCTCAAAACAACTGAACAGTAAATAAGGACTGTGAATAAAGAAACTTTGTTAATCAGATGGACCAGTGGTGACACCTGGGAATAAGTATACAATTATATGTTTCGGTTCTGACTGCAAAGACAACATAAACCATCTGAAAAGGAAGGACCAGGAAACAATTTTCAGACTTTGAGCGCAACACATATCATTTTACATACACCTGAACAGACTCCAACCACAGCTGGCTCCAGTGTGTCTGCTTTGAAAATATCCATCTGAGATCACCTCACTGAGTGTGCAGCTCTTATAGATTTGAGGAAATTGTTACTTCCACCTAAGCTAAATAAAAGGAACAAGTTTAAATGGAACACCACAGGTACCGCTGGATCAGTGACAACAAGAACAGCAGTAGAGTTTCAGCCAGTTAATGCCATCTCCACAATGAAAGTTGGCTGCAGTGAATATCCAACACTTTCTGTCTCTCACTCTGGTTGTACACTCTGACAGGCTGTTTTTCATTAATCTTTTGATATTGTCATCCCATTTGCAGCACTGCCTACAGCTTTCGCGTCTGTCATTGACTTTATCCTTCAGTATGATTGCTTTTGAAGTAACCAAAATATCGAACTTCTGTCTTTTTATTTCTTCCATTAGCTGACTTGTCATTCCCAGCTTCTCTAGGATCTCTATGTATGTTGTCTTTTTTTGTTGTCATGACATGTGACAAAGCTTTCTGGATATCCACATTTATAGGGTCTCAATTCAACATTTATTCCCCATACGTCTGCCAGTATTAGTTTTGAATATTAAAAGTCTGTTAAAAAAGCTTCAGACCTATGGCCAAAAAAGAAATACAGTTACTCACCTGGAGATCTGAAATCCTAAATCTTCCACAAAGTACTCTCCTTGGGACTGTAGACACTTCTTGTGCTGGTTTCTGCCATTAATGAAAGCATTCCAGGAAGACCTCTTTGGGAATGGAATACAGCTGGCCAACTTGTTCTACATAAGGCCTTCTCATGAGCCCAAATGGGTCCCTTTCAGCAGCATTTTCAGTATCAGGAATAGCTAAACATCACAATGAGCTATATCGGGAGATTAGGGAGCCTGACAATCCAAAAGAATATTATTTTTCACCAAGAAAGTCTGAATCAATTGTGAAGAATGAGCAGGTGCATTGTCATGATGGAGTTGCCAAGTTCCCATTATCCACAGGTTCATTCATTTGTATTGCACAGCTTTACAAAGGCAGTGAATAACCTCCAGATATTACTTATTGGTAATATGTTGGTGCAGCCTACCTTGTGCCAGACGTATTGGTTAATCATTCCTCTGGAATACACGAGATTAGGCCGAGAGAGGGAACATGTCGTTTGGGCATCACATGTTTCTCTGAAGCTCTGCCCAGGCATTGTGATGGAAATTGGCCACATTCCAACTCACATACTTTGGTCTGTCAATACTGCAAGGTGCCACTCACAATATGTTGGCCTTGTGCATACTTATGATACACTGCTCCATGGAAGTATAAGAAAACGGTCAACATGCAGAGATTGTACCGCTTTTTAATTTGTGTGATGCTTATAGTATCATTACTGAAAATCTTTCCATTGGTTTTCATTTAGGTATCAACAAGCTTTTGACCAAATTTGATGCAATACATCCATTCAAATAATTTGGTCATTCGAAGCAAACGAAAATTTTATGTGTGTTCACTACACTCAATCACTCACAGGCTGACTGCTAGCGACTGATGTTCTCTGCAGGCAGAAAAAATACATATAAAGGGCCCTTACACATACATACTTATACTAACAGCTTGACACATGCTATTTGCTTTCCACCTGTTTCTAAAAAACTATCGGTTTTCTTATTGTATGCAATTATTTCTGAGTAATAAATAGATTTAATCTGTCCCTTTGTCTCATTATATTAGTGATGGAGACTCCTGTGGGTCGTCGCTAAAAGCTATGGAGGTTGTGCTTTGTGCGACTGCTTTCCGTGCTGCGGAAAAGACCGAGCCATATGGGATAAAACCCGGTGCAATGATAGTCGACCCTGTCGACTTTTAAGCGACTTTTTATATTAGTGATGGTTTGTGTATTTTTGAATTTCTGGTGATTACACCTCTATGAATTGTTCATGCATGTATCATTTTGCTGTCTGACAGAGTGTGAGCAACAGATTGAAAGAGAAAAATGTGAAATTATGAAACTACAAGAACAGCACCATCAGCTTGAAGATACACCAGGAACTGATGAAAACTTTGCTGTGTATGTTTCATGCCATATATCTGATCAGTTTTCTTTTCGGTTGTTTTTTGTTAAGCTATGTCTTCAGTTTATGTTTGAAAGAAGGTTGTAGGATATTAGTATTTTAAACTGATGTTCCATGGCAAAGGGATTACAGACGCAGTTTGTAATCCCGCTACAGCGTTTGAAACAACTGGTTTTTTAAAAATGTTATGGGTGCCGGTCTTTCAGAAAGCAATGGCAAACTACTGAATGCCCAGAAATCACGAACAGCCAAAAAATGCTGGGGTTGACTGCTACGTCCGTAAAAGATATGCAACTAACTTTTTAGTGTACAGGCAAAATTAGACTAAGGATTTTTACATCCCTGGAGTACAGACACTGGGAGCCACAATTACCCTTTCTAGTAATAAAATATGGTGTCACAGATCATTATGTGACAGGTGCTGTGTATTTGTGTGTGAATGTGAGTGTGTTATTCAGTCTTAGGAAACCTCTAGCTCATGAATGCCTCAGTGCCACAGCTCCTAAAGCCCTTGTGTTAATATGGCTCTGAATACATGGTGTCTCTAAAGTTTTCACGCAGGTTTAAACTGTAATGAAGTTATTTCAATAACATCATTCACATGTTGTTTTACAACTGCATCGTTGATTATTCTTCAAAGATACTTGTTGTTGGTATGCGTTTCTTCTTCTTCTTCTTCTTCTTCTTCTTCTTCTTCTTCCTCTTCTTCTTCCTCTTCTTCATTCATCCGGAGAGTTTTTTTCGGACATGATTGCGTCATGCCTGTGTACAGCAGAACTGCGTTCTTGCGCCGTTAGGCCGAAACATCCAACTTCTGTGGGCATTTGTTGACCGAGTTAACCTTCCCAGGGGTTTCGTAGCACATTTGACTCTCACTGTTGTGGTGTTATCCCCCATCCCAGGTGGCCCATTTAGAACAGCCGAAGACATCCTGGTCAGCCCCCAAAGGAAGCAGGGGCAGACCATGGGCATTCCCCGCCATCCAAGGAGGCTTCCATACTTGCAGAGCCGACACACAGCGCTCTGATACTGGGCTCACACAAGGTATCATCACGTCCTGCACATGGCTGCTTAGCCTCACTTCCGTATATTGGGCCCTCCGTTCACCACAGGCTTGTTCCTCCGGAAACCAGAAGAATGCAGTCTGCAGATGACATCCACACAGTGAGCTTTCAATTCGGACTTTCCAAGCAATATTCAATTTCTTGCCACTAGGACACTTTTTCCACCTTTGATGACACCCACACAGTGAGCTTTCGATTCGGACTTTCTCTTAATGGATTTGCTATCCAAGCAATATTCCATTTAGTGCCACTGGGACGCTTTTGCTACCAATATACCTGTGGTATGAAGTGTGGCAGTCTAAGTACTTCTTCATGCACCTTTAGATGTCAACCTGAATGTAGTTAAAGTAAACTGCGGTCAACCTGAGCTTGTTGATATCTCCATAGAGCTTGTCCTCAAATGAAGCAGGCGTGGGCCAAAATATTTTTCTCTGTTCTGCATATATTGGGCACTCCTGCAGAAAATGTCTAGCTGTCATTTTACCAGTTCCACAATTACATTCATCGGTATCTCCTATCTTTAGTTTATTGAACAAGTGGTATTTCAGCCTGTTATGTCCTGTACCACTTGTTCACTTTGGTCGAGCTTCTAATAAGCATCATCTTTCTGGTGGCCTGGATGCTCTGATTCTCATTTGGTTCTATAAGTGCTTTTTATAAACCTCTTTGCCTCATTATAGGTTATGTCTATGTCAGGCTGTGGTAATCATCCGCCCTTTTTTGCTAGTCTGTCAGTCTCTTCATTTCCAGGTATACTGCAATGTGATGGGATCCACTGTATTACAACTTTTTTGGATTTCTGACATAGTCCATGGCCATGGAGAGCTGCTCTTAGGTCTGCTAGTTATGTGCTGATTTTGCTCTTCAGTATTGAGACAGCTGACTTTGCGTCTGTGAAGATAGCTATTTGCTTCTCTTTATTTTCCTCAATCAAGAGCATTTCTGCTGCAGTTTTCAAAGCTTCTACCTCTGCTTTGAAGTTACTTGAGAATTTTCCAGTTGCCACTGACTGTTTTTTTTTCCACTCCATTTTTTAAATTTAGGAGAATTCCTCCCCGTCCGTTTTCTATTGAATTTTTGGCTGATCCATCTGTATGTTAGTTAGTTAGTTAGTTAGTTAGTCTTTCCTCTTGAGCCTAAGTCGGCGCATAGGGCAGAAGTCCTGACTCTCCATGCTTAGCTGTTCGCTGCTACCTGTTGTAGATCTTGGATGTTTACTTGGCCATTGAATGAGCCTTCTCTGATGATGGTTCTACGTAGGGTCTGTATGTGCATGGGTCCAATTGCTACTTGGGTAATGTTCTTTTATGTAGTTTAGGGCTATTTTTCTTCTTTCTGTTTCATTCTGTATGTTCTTTTTCTCAATACCAGGAATGTATTATGCTTTGTTTAGACTTTCCACCATTTGTTTCATGTTGTATGTCATGTATTTATGTTTTCACAATATTTGTCTGTTAGTGTGGTAAATCTGTCCCAATCAGCTCGTTTGTAATTCCAGTGAGGCAAAGGCTTTTGCTCCTGTGGAACATACTCCATATTCATTACAAGCTTGATTGGTCTGTGGTCACTACCTGCTAATTGATCAAGCACATGGTGATCAATTTTGTGGAGGATGTCTCCTGTGCAGAAAGCTAAGTCTGGAGTAGAAGTGGTAAACCATCTTCTAGAGTTGAAGCTCGGTGTGTCGTCCGCTTTGTTGAGTAGATGGAGGAGATTTGAGTCTATTTCCCAGTCCTCCACTTCATCTCCTCTGTTGTCAGTATCCAGGTATCCCCATCTTTCTGAACGGCTATTAAAGTCTCCGACAATAGTGCAGTTTGTGTCAGTTAATTTCATGTTTGAAAGTGAAAGATCCTTATCTGCTGGGCTATACAGAATGTAAATTCTTATTTTCACGTCCTTTATCATTATATCAACTCTTATAATTTCTGATTGGTTGGCAGAAGTCACAGATACTTCAGTGCAAGGTATTGTGTTTTTATAAGTATTAGAACTCCTCCTTTGTGTCCTTTGCGATCGAAACATGTGGCCTGATATCCTCTAACTGAGAATCTGTGATTGGCGTTGAGGTATGTCTTTTGAATGCATGCCACATCTATTCTATCTTTATTAAGACAATGTGTTAAGGGGACTTTCTTGTTAGAAACTCCTTCAGCATTTCACTGTAGAATGTTGAGTGTCCGGGGTGTTCACTCAGTAGCTCTTAACCTACTCCTCTGTGCCTTGACTCCACAGCACAGGGGAAGATGACCACTAGTAGTAATAGGTGGACCCCCTTGAGGCAGGGGGACCGACATTATCACCGCCTGATGGGACTTCATGGGATTAGCACCATACTGGTTAATTTTAATCTGTGGCATCATGAATTGATTAAGTTAACGTTGCACTGCTTTGTCAAGCCTGTGGCTCAGTACATCTGATTTCAACAAGCATTTTTTGGGTGTGCTTTCCCTAGCCTTTGACTGTCCCCAGTCTATCTACAAGGCAGCAGGTGAGTGTGTCTCTTGGTTTGGTTCCTCTCCCTTGACCTGTCCGACATGGGTGACCCTACCAGTAGCTGTGCTACCGTCAGCATAGCTCTTGGGGTCATTGGAACACACAAGCCCTTCTACCTTGTCACGGTGGCCACACGGTTGAGGGGGTATGCGTTTCAAAACATGATTCAGCTTCTGACTGAAAATTGCAAATTACATAAATCAACTGTAATTTTGCTAACTAAACTTAAAACCAGTTATAATAAAGCCCATCTCTGTTTTGCAATAGTGGTTCAAATAATATTTCAGTAGTTCTTCTTCTTCTTCTTCGTTCATCCGGTTTTTTTCTTCGGACGTGATTGCGTTGTGCCTGTTTACAGCAGAGCTGCGTTCTTGCGCCGTTAGGCCGACACATCCGACTTCTGCGGGCATTTGTTGACCGGGTTAACCTTCCCGGGGATTCAGTAGTTCAACTTTTAAATAATTTTTAATACCACCAGAGAAATCAAATCAAATCAATCAAATCAACTTTATTAGGGTTACAAATTGGGCGCGCAGGCCCGTCTTACATTCGGCCCTTCTGAGAGAGACGAATGGAGACGGATTGTATCTGCAGCAAAGAACCTCAATGGCTCGGAACGCTGAAGAAGAAGAAGAATAAAATTACTCAGATTAAGCGTCATGTTCAGGGTGTAGGCCACCTGAACATCAAAGCATCAGTATCAAGAGATAGAACTCATCTCTGCAGAGGCATTTCAACCAACTAACCAATACACTTGAAAGACATCACCACGTAATTTGAAAATAATCAAGCTGTTACTGCACAGAATGTGATCAGTCAAGTCCTTGAAAAGAAAATGGCAAGAAACGCAATGCTGCAACTAGAAACGGCAATTATTATGAATAAGGATTTGAAATATTTCTCCACTAGGCAAGTCATCACACATTGATCAGGTGTTGTCTGCATTATGGAGCACATCAATGTTCCTGAGAGAAAATATGTTCTGTGTGAATTCACTAGTAATTATGAGGCTGATTCAGGGAAATTGAAAGTGGCTTGTTGTGGTTAATGTTTGATGATTTGTTTGACATAGAGTGAACTTAAGATAAAGAATATTGGTCTTTTAACATGTTAGCTGTTTTTTTTTTTTTTATTTTATATGTCAATTTCATTCATAGTTACTTGAACACTATGCTTCTTTAATCCTAGAAGTACTGATATTTATATTGTGTGATCTTGAGTGTGCATTGACTGTTATTCCCTTAGTTGCTGGTGATTAACTCTCAGGTTTATTTGTAAGAACAATGTATTATATTGCCAGACTGAACTGTGAATTGGAGAAGTACAAAACAACTGATCTAGAGAAGAAAGCCAAAGACCTCCAGAAAGAGTTAAATCAACTGGCGAGGACAGCCAGACAGAAAGAGGCTCAGAGATTGAAACAACAGTACAGACAATGGCAGCGGCAACGCCAGCAAATGCTGCGTCAAGAAAAACAAGAATAGCAGTATCAAAGTCAATAAGTCTCAGGTAAATCAATATGTAATACACTTTTCAGTACACTCCTTATATTTTTGTCATGTTTCAATGGTTGTAAAAATAGTGGTAAATACGTTAAGCTACCAAATATGGTGTTATGGCTATTAACATGATGTTGATTATTATTATTCTTATTCTTATTCTTCTTATTATTATTACATGAGGGGGCTTCATATGGAAACCTTACATGTTGTTTTTTGGGGGGTGAATATATTCTGAAGAAGTAAAGAACAAATGTATCATTTTTTTAATGTAGTTACCAATGTGTTCAATGCAAGTCCTCCAGCGCCGATTAAGTGCTTGAATTCTTGTAGAAAAATAAACTCTGGGGTGACTGCTTGGTGTGCCTGCTTGGTGTGCCTGGTCCGGTCGTGAACAGTCTGTCACAGAAGCAACACTGTATTGAAACTTCCTACTTCACTCATACATTTGCTGGACTGACGGCATGCATCACCATACTGGACCTTCATTCACCGATTACTTTCTATAGGTTTCACCTCTTCATTGATCAAGAAATAGATAACAGAATGCTGCTAATATTTGGTGCATGTCAAAAGTGGGGCGGCCATCTTTAAACTGTCCTTATGATGTCACATGTTCATCTGCACCATGATGTCTCATGCTTAACACCCTTGACATCCTTAACAACAACATTGATATGTTACAAGACAATTGCATGGTTATTGTAATTTATATCATACTTCTGAGGTTTTCATTTGAATCCACCTCATATATAACTAGTTAAAAACTACATGCCAATGAAAGATCACAATCAAAAATGAAGAAATTGAAAATGTCACAAACTTTGAATAGCTTGGCTCGCATAATAGTTGTCATCATATTTAGTTATTTTTCTACAGCCATTTGTGACTTACTTATTGACTTTACCTCATAAATACGTACAATTAATTATGTAACTAGTCTTGCTTTTATTGGTTTCCCCCTTCACATCCTTAAATTATTTAGCAGGCTTGTTTGCGTAGTAGTTATAACGTTTTTTCTGACAATAGCATGAGTGTGGTCTTACAAGTGTTCAGCTCTCGACATTCGCTACCGGAGGGAAAGATGACCACCTAATTCTCCATGCAGTCAGGCACACAAAATATGAAGGTCCTAACAGTTTACATACTCACAGCAGGCGCCTGCTGCGAGACTTTCCTTCCTTCCCATATGTTATTTCCTCATCATTTCATACCTACCAATGAAATTGCTGATAAACTGACTAAAGAAGGTGGAAGTCTACCTCAGCCTGATACAGCCAAACACAATCTACTCGTATGATGAGGCCAAGAGGTTTATGAGTAGTAATGTCTGGACATAGTGAATATCCAAGTATGCAGACCATGGAGAAGATGATGCATATTGCCATAGGCACACAAGTGGACAAATATAAACCGAAAGCCTCAGCACAGGGTATCAGGAAGCTCAGAATCGGAGGTACTGAAGAATGTAACAGTGAAATTGGTAGATTGATAAAGTATATAAAAAAGTTAAAGTTTGCTGCATGTCCTTTGCATGACATTGCATTGAACCCCAGCATTTTTGGCTGTTTGTGATTTACTACTCAAGACAGGCAAGATTAATGTCAGTAGTTTGCCATTGCTTTCTGAACGATCGAGTTCATATCATTGTGAAAATTAATACAGCGGTATGTGGGATTGCGATTCGCTTTCGTTATTCCTTCGTTATAGATACCGGTGTCAAACATATTATTATACAATACAGAGAGGAAAATAAACATCCGGTATGCTGATGCAGAGGTAACGGGTTCAACCCCTACACTGGACAGTTGGACTAAAATGTTGACCTGTCGTCCTTGACTTGGGGACGTAAATTACAAGTACCTTTGAAGTCAGAGTGGGTTCGCCTAATGGCAAGGGACTCTGTTAACAGGGAAAGCGGTCCACACGCAAAATTTAGTCCAGCATTACTGGAAGTGGTGTATATACAGCTAGTGCTCGACTTATGACCTATGCAACTTACGACCATTTGACTTTATGACCACAATCACTAGCCACATCTAGGTGATCTCCATGCAGATGTAAAATTTGTTTTTCTTCCGCCAAACACGACTCCACTCATCCAGCCTATGGACCAAGGTTTGATTGCGACCGTAGAGGCCAACTATCTCCGAACCACCTTTGTTCAAGCAATATCCGCAATAGATGCTGACACAGAACTAACATTGCAAGATTTTTGGAAACACTACAACATTTTAATGTGTATCAAGAATATCGCTACCGCCTGGGAGGCTGTGACGACAAAGTGCATGAATGGCATCTGGAAAAATTGTGTTAAGCGCTATGTTAATGATTTTCATGGATTTGACAGTGAACATGAACTTGAAACGATTGGGGGAAAAAATAGTAAAACTCGCCAAAGACCTTTCTTTGGAGTGTGAAATTGAAGATGTTGAAGAGTTGCTAGACAAAGAATCCGGAGAACTTACAAATGAAGAGTTAATCAAACTGGAAGAAGAAAGAGTGGTGGAAGAAGAAAGAAGAGAAGCCAAGAAAAAGAGGATGAGCCAGAAAGAAAGTTCACCACTAAGGGATTATCAGAAGGTTTATCTTTACTGAATAAACTTCTTATACATTTCGAAGCAATGGACCCAAACATCAAACGATTTGCAAGGATTGAATGGATGGCGCACAATGTGTTTCGTCCGTATCGTGAAATTTATGATGAAAAAAACAAACATACAATTCAGACAAAGCTCACCATGTTTATGAAAAAACCAACTCTGGTACCCCCAACTGCTGCCTTAGATGACAACATTAATGATCTGCAGCCAAGCACCAGTGGCCAATAAAATGTTTCGTACATGTTTATATATTCTGATGTTAATGACAATTTGATGTCTTTTGTGAGTGGGAAAATGTTTCCTAAAGTATTTTCTACACCTGTATTTTGTATGTTTTGCAAATATTAAACCAGTTGTACATGTACAGTTAATGTAGTGTTTTTCTTAAACCTGAGGATGTGAAAATAAGAAACAAAATAGGTGTAGAGATTATACAAATGGCACAAAATGAACATCGAAAATTATGATTTATAACAATAACTAGCTGACCCGGGCCGGCTTCGCCCAGTCCCTGGTGGGGAGCATCTCATTTAATTCATATAAGTAGTCATATAAGTTCTCGTTCCCGTTCCCGACGATCTGTCTGTCTGTCTGTCTGTCTGTCTGTCTGTCTGACCCTGCCCGGCATCGCCTAGCGCCTGGTATGGAGCATCTCATTTAATTCATATAAGTAGTCATATAAGCTCCCGTTCCCGTTCCCGACTATCTATCTGTCTGTCTATCTGTCTGTCTGTCTGTCTGTCTGTCTGTCTGTCTGTCTGACCCGGCTTCGCCCAGCCCCTGATGGGGAGCATCTCATTTAATTAATATAAGTTCCCGTTCCCGACTATCTGTCTGTCTGTCTGTCTGTCTGTCCCTCCCTCTCTGTCTGTCTGTCTGTCTGTCTGTCTGTCTAATCATTTATTGGTTGCGGTTAGAACAACCTTAGATAAACGAAGACCAACTTACAAAAAGCATTAGAAAGAGCACTTGAAAGATCTTTACATATTCCCCCAAAAATTAACTTGGGTAAATGGAGCGGCGGCAGCAGCAGCAGAAGAAGAAGAAAAAGGAGGAGTAGGAGGAGGGAGGAGGAAGAGGGTGGAGGAGGGAGGAAGAGATAGGCGGAGAGAGGAGGAGGAGGGATTAGGAGGAGGAATGGGAAAGAGGAGGAGGAGGAGGAGGAAGAGGGAGAAGGAGGGAGGGGGAGGAGAAGGAGGGAGGAGGAAAAGAGAGGAGGAGGAGGGAGGAGGTGCAGGGAGAAGGAGGAGGGAGGAAGATGTAGAAGGACGAGGGAGAAGGAGGGGGAGGAGGAGGAGGAATGATGAGGAGGGAGGAGGAGGAAGGAAGAGGGAGAAGAGATAGGAGGAGGAGGAGGAGGAGGGGGAAAGAGAAGAAGGAGGAGGACGGAGAGGGGGAGGAGGAGGAAGGAGGAGGAAAGCGCAGGAGGGGGAGGAGGAGGGAGTGGGAGGAAGAGGTAGGAGGAGGGAGGAGGTAGGAGGAGGACGAAGAGGGAGGAGGATGGAGGAGGACGAAGAGGGAGGGGAAGAGGGTAGGAGGAGGAGGAGGGATGTGGAGGAAAAGGGAGGAGGAGAGAGGAGGAGGAAGAGGGAGGAGGGGAAGAGGAAGAGGATAGAGGAAGGGAATGAGGGAGGAGAAGGAGGAGGGAGATGAAGGAGGGAGGCGGAGGGAGAATGAGGAGGGGAGGAAGGAAAGGGAGGTGGAAGATGAGGAGGAAGGAGGTAGAGGGAGGAGGAGGAAGGAAAGGGAGGAGGAAGAGGAGGAGAAGGGTAGAGGGAGGAGGTAGAGGGTGGAGGAGGGAGTAGGGAGAATGAGGAAGGAGTAGGAGGGATGACGATGGAGGAGGATAGGAGAGGGAGAAGGAGGAGGGAGAGAGAGGAGGAGGAGGGGTGTGGAGGGAGGAGGAGAAGAGAGGAGGAGGGAGTTCGCCATTCCGAATTCATACTCGTCTAGGTTCTTTGATTTCGGTCCTTCCATTGATTGTTCTTCCCTTCTACATGACTGTATATAACTTCCTTACATATAAAAAGATGAATTGTTATTGCTATTGCCGTGGCATGGAGGAATATCAGCAGCAGAGTTGATCCAGAAAACCAAAGACCGAGATCTTTGGAGATCCATGAATGCCTACGCCAGCCGGCACGGCACTTGATGATGATGATGATGAGTGCCGTGTGACGATTCTGTGTAGTCACGTCATTTTCTTCACTTTTCCTAGCGTTGTGGTTCGGGGATTCTTTCATCATCATCATCATATATTTACGTACGTATTTAGGGAGGGGGAGGAGGGAGGAGGAGGAAGAAGAAACAAAACTATGACAGTTGGCAGTGCTGGAATGAGAGGAAGACGTGTAGAAAATTTCATCTCAATCGGATGGACCGTTCGCGAGCGCATAAAGGACATACATACAGACGGAGATTGCCTTTTATATATAAGACTAGCTGACCCGGCCCAGCTTCGCCCAGTCCTTGGTGGGGAGCATCTCATTTAATTCATATAAGTAGTCATATAAGTTCCCGTTCCCGTTACCGACTATCTATCTGCCTGTCTATCTGTCTATCTGTCTGTCTATCTGTCTGATCCGGCCCGGCTTCGCCCAGCCCCTGATGGGGAGCATCTCATTTAATTCATATGAGTAGTCATATAAGTTCCCGTTCCCGACTGTCTGTCTGTCTGTCTGTCTGTCTGTCTGTCTGTCTGTCTGTCTGTCTGTCTGTCTAATCATTTATTGGTTGCAGTTAGAACAACCTTAGATAAACGAAGACCAACTTACAAAAAGCATTAGAATGAGCACGTGAAAGATCTTTACATCTTCCCCAACAATTAACTTGGGTAAATGGAGCAGCGGCAGCAGCAGCAGAAGAAGAAGAAAAAGGAGGAGTAGGAGCTGGGAGGAGGAGGAGAAAGAGAGAAGAGGAGGATGGAGGAGGGAGAGGAAGGAGGGGGAGGAGAAGAGGAAGAGGGTAGGAGGGGAGAGGAGGAGGAGGAATATAACGCATATGCCTGTAGATTTAATAATGGCTGAAGTTGTTCCATGTCTTCTTAGAGTTGGCGACAGTGTAAAGAAATATAAAATCTTCAAACTTGATAGAGATAAGGTAACTATTATTTATTCATTCTTTAAGCAAAAAAAGATGAGTTACAATGTTATGCATTATGCATTATTTTTATGAAAACTTTGAAAATGCCTTACAGATTGTATCATTATTTATGCTTGCTTGCTTGTGTTCGTTAGCTTGAGCTCCAACGCGAAGTCCTGTTTGTCGGATGAAGACATCCTGTTGTCCAACATCAGTGTGATGTCATACAGGACCTGAGGTTTGCATGAGTATCCGTTGTCCCATGTCTGGCTTATTGGTGTGCAGACTGGTGGTTCCTCGCCGTACAGGCAGACACTCCCTGACTTCGGAGGAATCGGCGATCCTATTGACCTTAGCCAGGACCCCAAAGGGACCTGTTGCCCAGGACGCTCGACGAGGACGCGTCAATAGGTCTTGGCCAGTATATAACCCGGCCCTGGTGCCTTGGAAACACCTCTGCGTCCCATTATTTATTATAACTCATATGCCGGTACATAACTATGGACAAAGAGTTTATAAATCTTTGAAAACGATGCCACAATATGACTATAAGTTATACAGAAAAGTTATGCCCCTTGAAATAACTTTTACAGAGTTAAGTCCCCTGAGATATATGAAATTATAATGAAAAATGAAATAATATTGGGTAAGCAGCCGATTTCACACTAAAAAAATATGACAGTGGGCTGCGCTGGAATGAAAGGAAGACGTGTAGAAAATTTCATCTCAATCGGATGGGCCGTTCGCGAGCGCATAAAGGACATAGGGACAGACGGAGATCGCCTTTTATATATAAGACTAGCTGACCCGGCCCGGCATCGCCAAGTCCTTGGTGGGGAGCATCTCATTTAATTCATATAAGTAGTCATATAAGTTCCCGTTCTCGTTACCGACTATCTGTCTGTCTGTCTGTCTGTCTGTCTGTCTGTCTGTCTGACCCGGCCCGGCATCCGATTTCACACTAAAAAAATATGACAGTGGGCTGCGCTGGAATGAAAGGAAGACGTGTAGAAAATTTCATCTCAATCGGATGGGCCGTTCGCGAGCGCATAAAGGACATAGGGACAGACGGAGATCGCCTTTTATATATAAGACTAGCTGACCCGGCCCGGCATCGCCCAGTCCTTGGTGGGGAGCATCTCATTTCATTCATAAAAGTAGTCATATAAGTTCCCGTTCTCGTTACCGACTATCTGTCTGTCTGTCTGTCTGTCTGTCTGTCTGTCTGACCCGGCCCGGCATCGCCCAGCTCCTGGTGTGGAGCATCTCATTTAATTCATATAAATAGTCATATAAGCTCACGTTCCCGTTCCCGACTATCTATCTGTCTGTCTGTCTGTCTATCTGTGTGATCCGGCCCGGCTTCGCCCAGCCCCTGATGGGGAGCATCTCATTTAATTCATATGATTAGTCATATAAGTTCCCGTTCCCGACTGTCTGTCTGTCTGTCTGTCTGTCTGTCTGTCTGTCTGTCTGTCTGTCTAATCATTTATTGGTTGCAGTTAGAACAACCTTAGATAAACGAAGACCAACTTACAAAAAGCATTAGAAAGAGCACGTGAAAGATCTTTACATCTTCCCCAACAATTAACTTGGGTAAATGGAGCAGCGGCAGCAGCAGCAGAAGAAGAAGAAAAAGGAGGAGTAGGAGCTGGGAGGAGGAAGAGGGAGGAGGAGGAGAAAGAGAGAAGAAGAGGATGGAGGAGAAGAGGAAGAGGGTAGGAGGGTGGAGGAGGGGAGAGGAGGAATATAACGCATATGCCTGTAGATTTAATAATGGCTGAAGTTGTTCCATGTCTTCTTAGAGTTGGCGACAGTGTAAAGAAATATAAAATCTTCAAACTTGATAGAGATAAGGTAACTATTATTTATTCATTCTTTAAGCAAAAAAAGATGAGTTACAATGTTATGCATTATGCATTATTTTTATGAAAACTTTGAAAATGCCTTACAGATTGTATCATTATTTATTATAACTCATATGCCGGTACATAACTATGGACAAAGAGTTTATAAATCTTTGAAAACGATGCCACAATATGACTATAAGTTATACAGAAAAGTTATGCCCCTTGAAATAACTTTTACAGAGTTAAGTCCCCTGAGATATATGAAATTATAATGAAAAATGAAATAATATTGGGTAAGCAGCCGATTTCACACTAAAAAAATATGACAGTGGGCTGCGCTGGAATGAAAGGAAGACGTGTAGAAAATTTCATCTCAATCGGATGGGCCGTTCGCGAGCGCATAAAGGACATAGGGACAGACGGAGATCGCCTTTTATATATAAGATAAAAGAAATTTATGATATAATTTAACTTAAATATTTTTATAACATCACTTCACATTACTGTACACATAGAGTACTCAACTTACGACCAAATCGTGTTACGACCGGTCTATCGGAACCGATCGTGGTCGTAAGTCAAGCACACTTCTTTCAAACTCACTGAAGAGTTACTGAGTGTTGAGTCACTCAAACACACAACCACAGGCCATGATATATTCAATCCTGTTACTAACTGAAACTGTATTGAAAGAACTGGGATAATTTGGAACAAGATGGCAAGTGTTACAACTGACGGAGCTCGTGCTTTGAATGGAAGAAAATGTAGGTCTGGTAAAGTTGATAAGAGATAAGATTAAAGCAGAATATCCTGACCACACATTATTACCTACTTCACTGTGTAATCTATCAAGAAAGTCTGTGTAAAACTGTTTTGAATATCAAACATGTTATTGACCCAGTTGTCAGTGTCATCAACCTCATCAGATCAAGAGAACTTAATCACAGACAGTTCAAAGCATTACTTGACGATTTGGAAACTGAACACTCCAGTTATCAGTTATCAGTTATCAGTTGGGGTATCTTCATTGCACTCCGGACATGTCCATAGGTGCTCAGATCCTCCCCCCAGCATATGCATCAGCGTCCGGTGGCTAATCGTGCCAGTTCTGTGTAATGCAAATGGCAATTGAGATTTAAAGTGTCGATGAACACATTGCCGATAGCTCTAACAATATGTGTGAAAAGAGAGTTAATTTGTTTTTACTTTTACTTACATTCCGTATAGTGTGTTTTAGTGCAATTTTTCATAGTAACGGTCTAGAAACTCTACAACACCATCTTCTCCCTCTGTCACTTAATTTAATGTACTTTGTCATTATCAAGTGTCTTGCCAGCTGGCATAGGCTTTCTGTTCTCTCCAAGGCTCTCGATCTCAGATGCTCAGAGGTCTTTTCAGGACAAATGAGTGTCCTGCTGAGTTGTTCTCTTATCCCGGTGGAGCTCGGTCATTGTACTTTGCACAAATTCTTATTTTGTTCTTTCTGTCGTGTATTATTATTGTTTTAAGTCCTTTAGCCCCAAATGTTTTTGTTAACTTTCCATTAAAACAAGTCGGATTATAAATAGCTAACGGCCAAGACCTATTGACGCGTCCTCGTCGAGCGTCCTGGGCAACAGGTCCCTTTGGGTTCCTGGCTAAAGTCAGTAGGATCGCCGATTCCTCCGAAGTCGGAGAGTGTCTGCCTGTACGGCGAGGAACCACCAGTCTGCACACCAATAAGCCAGACATGGGACAACGGATACTCACGCAAAACTCAGGTCCTGTATGACATCACACTGATGTTGGACAACAGGATGCCTTCATCCGACATACAGGACTTTGCGTTGGAGCTCAAGCCAACGAACACAAGCAAGCAAGCAAGCATAAATAGCTAACAACTAAAGCAGAGTGCTTAAATTACAAGATATCTGGAACGGAAAAATCTAGTTGTTGAGTTGAGTTGAGTTAAGAACCGACATCACTGCACTCGGGAGATTCCCATGCGTGCTCCGTCCCCTCGTTCAACAGCCAGCGAAGAGTCATACAACTAATCGTTCCCACCGATATCTGATTTAAAGTTCTGGTCTTCCCTCTCAGTTTTGAGATTCTTCCAGAACCCCTGCCGATCCCCCCACAATCTCATTCTTTCCACATACGGGTTCTCAATCTGTCCTCCTGCCTTCTCAACCTGGTCCCACAAGCGCACGACCACCTCCCCCTTGTCCATAGGCAATGTACCACCAAGAAGTGCATACCCTGCTAGCCTATCAGCCTGTTCATTCCCCCGCACCTCCGCATGTCCAGGGCAAAATATCCATACAATTCTCACAATCTGTGACCCCCCGAGGCGACGATAGCCATTCCACATGAAACATTCTTTTCTCCCCCCACTCTTTGAATCCGTAATGAATACAATGTGTGTTGCAGTAGTCTCCTCTAGCCACCGGAATACCGCTGTTACTGCTTCCACCTCCATTCTCGTGCTGGAGGTCGTAGTCTCATATGCCAGACTCTCCTTTTTCAAGACTCGTCCATTATCCTTTGCAATAAAACCTCAACCTCTACATCTGTTTTTATACCACTGACTCCTCGGTGTAGGTGGCTTTGTCACCTTAATGTGTGTTACTCTGAATCAGTTGGTGCACTTCAAACTCAGTGCGGCCTGTTGTCCTTTCTCTGCACTCACGACCCAGTGTTACTATTACATTGTGCTAGTCCGACGTGTATTCTGGAACGTCAACCCACTCTTTTTGACGATTGATGATCTCTAGTTCACACACCTAACGTATAGATAGTTCTGCGTGTGCCATCCACGATCTGCCTCGTCTTAGTCTATATCCTTGGCTTCATGCAGGGGGTGATACCTACATGCAGCAACTCTCAGGTACCATTTGGCCTGAAGAACCTTATGCCTATCCGTCATTGTTGCTAGCTTAAGGATATGCCTCATGCATATAATTGGTCTGTCCTTTGTTCACCCCAGAATTACCCGCATGGCAGCATTCTGTATGAAGTGTATGACTGTATGCTCTCCAACCTTTCAAGCTGGCTCTTTGATACTGTCAGCAGTCCCAAACCACACTCAAGACAGAAATTATTAACTTAATATTAAAAATCTCGATGATATAAAAATAACGCATTACATACCACGCTGCTAATTAAAGATCGCTTTACTGGTTCTTTGCAGCTCCTCGACCAACTTCAGGTAGCCACCAGTTTTTCTTCATACTGATGTTAAATGCTATGAAGCCCGGTTAGCTCAGTCGGTAGAGCATCAGACTTTTAATCTGAGGGTCAAGGGTTCAAGTCCCTTATCGGGCGGAAATTTTTTGTAAAACATTATATAATGTAAAACCAAATAACGATAGTAGCAACAGTTCATTAATTAATTAATCATAAATTATATCAGAAAACTGCTGATCAACTCACAAACAGGAGCGGTTTATGCTACACCTTAACACTGCAAGTTACAAGGAAGATGAGATGAGATGTCCTTGCACCATATTGGTAAAATCGAACAAAAAACACACAGGTGTGAGCTACTATAACAGTAAGGGAGTTAGCTTAGTAGTAGAGAGTTAATGAATGCTGCGCATTCATTAACTAATGGGGAAATCATAGTTAGTGAACGTGTGAGCACAAATGGGTTTAAGTATCCAGGGGTTGCACACACGTCACTTGGGATTCAGCCATGAAGGGATAAACAAATATGTCTGCATGTACATCGGCAGCATGAGAATGTAATGGATTGAACCAATAAACCTTTTATACAATACAACGCGGAGTTTGTCATCTGTAGTGATGTCAACCACTAACGATCTACGGTTAAGTCATGTTCACACTGTGATACTACTTGTATGATGAGGTCAAGTGTGTGTTTATAAAGTAACAAATAATGTACACAGGTAGTGAATATCCACGAGAAAGATAATTCATATTGTCAACTGTACAGTGGGTATCCGAGCATCCAGGCCAACAAGAAGTGATAACCTCACCGGCCGAAAAATGGGAGACGGTGTTGGGGCTGGCTGGGGGAGAGAACAAAAACGAGCTACAAAAATGTATAAACCCCAGCGGCAGTGAAGCGGCAGCTGACAAACAAACAATATACCTATACATCAGAGGAAAAATCATCTACAGAGACTTAAAAATATATGTTTGAAAAAGACACTAGTTAGAGACAATAATTAATAGAACTAAAGTTACAGAGGCAGTATGAACACGGTCTTATTGTTTTCATTTCAAATTGATATGTTTCCAATGTTCTGTCTCAAGTTCCTTATTCCGCCGTTCGTCTAACTTGTACGCAAATTTCTATTACTTGCCAATATCAAAGCAACTTCAGCAGGCCACGAGGTCTCAATCATACTTTGGTTTACATGTAAGGGCCCGGTTAGCTCAGTCGGTAGAGCATCAGACTTTTAATCTGAGGGTCAAGGGTTCAAGTCCCTTATCGGGCGGTTTTTTTTTTTAAATTTTACGTGTAAACAACAAAACATATCCGCTACTGGTTCACGAAATTTCATTGTCATTGGCACATTTCCGTCTTGACAGACGATAGTTTGGTACATTGTGCTTCAAAAAGGCTTAATAACTATGATCCATGGCGGTGGCGAGTGTGACTGGTAAGGCCAATTCTTGCTGCAAATGTTTGCCCACAGTAGATGCATGTGAAAACATGGTCACTTCCACCATTTTGCACCATGTTACGTCTCTCACGCTCTGTGTGTGCTTTATCTGCAATCATTTTCTCCTTTGTCTTTATTCCATTTCTAATAGTTGCCCTCCATGCAACACGTTCAGCGGCGACGTGCTCCCAATGTGCATTATCAATGCCTGTATCAATCATGTCCCGCTTACACACATCTTTGTATCGTAGTAGAGGCCGACCCTGAGATCTCCTACCCGTCTGTAATTCACCAAAAAAGATGTCCTTTGGTATTCTACCATCATCCAGCCTCCTAACGTGTCCTATCCATCTAAGTCTACGAAGACTGAGCATGGAATACACCGTCACACAACCTGATCTTTCCAATACTTCAGTATTTGTGATTTTGTCTTGCCACTTAATACCAAGTATTCTTCGCAGACACCGCATATGAAAGCTGTTTAAACGTTTCTCTTGGCGTGAGTAAGTTGTCCAGGTTTCACTGCCATAAAGAAGAGCACTAAGGACACAGGCTTGGTAGACGAGGACTTTTGTTTTGGCAGTAAGCTTCCTGTTCTCCCAGACTCTTTTTGCTAACATGTTCATTGTTGTTGCTGCCTTGCCAATCCTGATGTTGATTTCCTGATCGAGGGATAATTTGCTATTTACCTCTGATCCTAGATATGTAAAATGGTCTACTATCTCCAGTTCGGCGTCGTCAATAAAGATTGATGGTACACCATGTGCACCTTGTGACATAATCTGTGTCTTCTTTTTGTTAATTGTTAAACCAAATTCAGAACAAGCATTGGAGAATGCAGATAGTAGATGTTGTAATTCTTCCTCAGAGTGGGTCGTAATCGCAGCATCATCCGCAAAAAGAAATCCTCTGATTAGTACCCTGCTAATTTTGGTCTTGGCCTTCAATCTCTGAGCATTATAGAGGCCACCATCTGAGCGTGAGTGAATGTATATACCGTCATCCTGATCACGAAAGGCATATTTCAGTAGAAGTGAAAAGTATATCCCAAAGAGGGTGGGGGATAGTACACAACCTTGCTTAACTCCACTCTTGATTTCAAACTCTTCTGAAGTTGAGCCATCAAACTTGATTATACCCTTCATGCCTGTGTGGAACGATTCCACAATGGACAGAAGAGTTGGTGGGCAGCCAATCTTCTTTAGTGCTTTGAACAGACCCTCACGACTGACCAAATCGAATGCCTTTGTGAGGTCGATGAAGGCAATAAACAGTGGCTGATTTTGTTCCCGGCATTTTTCTTGCATCTGTCGCAATGAGAATATCATATCAATGGTAGACCGGTTCTGACGGAAGCCGCACTGTGATTCGGGGTAGACTTGATCTCCCAGGACTTGAAGTCTGTGCAGGACAATTCTGGCAAATACTTTCCCAACAATACACAGAAGTGAGATACCCCTATAGTTGTTACAGTTGCTCCGATCTCCCTTGTTCTTGTACAGCGTTAGGATGTTTGAATCTTTGAAATCCTGTGGGACTTGTCCTTCTCGCCAGCATAGCTCTATTAGCTGGTGGATCTGTAGAGCGAGTGTGTCTTGCCCACTCCTGATTACCTCTATTGAAATCCCATCCTTACCTGGAGCCTTGCCAGATGCAAGCTCATTTATAGCACACTTAACTTCTGTTATAGTGGGAAGTGTGTCCAGGTGGTCAAGAGTTGGCAGGGCCTCTATGGCGTTGAGGGCATCATCCGCTAGCTTGGTCTCACTTGAGTAAAGCTCTAAATAGTGCTCGACCCATCTATCCATCTGCTGTTTCTTATCAGTGATGATTTCTCCAGTCAAGGTTTTCAGCGGTGCACTTCTTTTGATCATTGGACCACAGGCATTCTTTATCCCTTCATACATGCTTCTGATGTTTCCCTTATCACTTGCGATTTGAATGGACTCACATAACTTGATCCAATAGTCATTCGCACACTGCCTGGCAGCCTTTTGTACATCCTTCCTCGCTTGCTTCAGCTCACTCAGAGTGTTACGCGTTGGTCTTTCCTTGTTTCTTAAGAGA